>WNWU01000036.1:7111832-7130371 GCA_012654045.1 Ptyas mucosa
ATTCTATTCTATTCTATTCTATTCTATTCTATTCTATTCTATTCTATATGTTTGCCGTTTGCATCCTTCCCAGCCAGTGCTGATGAAGACCTGAGACTCCAATGCATCTGGAAGGCGTAGCAAAAGCTGTTGGAGATGTGACACAGGGTGCAAATAAGCCTCCTGTATCTGGAATAAGGAATTTCAACAGAGCTTTTGTGGCTAGTCATTCTAGTGAGACCCCATCTCTAATACAGATGTTGGGGAACGTGATTTCTCTGTGCATAACTAGGCAGACTTTGGACTTGAGAAAGCTAATTTTTTAAAAGAGAATTTTGACATCCACCCAGCTGCAAAGAGACATACAATTCTGAAATCAGGTTTTCATTTAGTGTATAAGAACCCTCCTTTTCAAAGCAAAATCTGCCATTGGTTACTCCAAGCTCCTCCTATTTCAACTATTTTTAGCACAAGGCAAGGGAGTTATTTTATTTCTCCTGCCACTAATAAATAGGGAATTAAATTCTTAATGAACCAATGTAAAATACCCAGAGTTCTACCAGTGGATCCAGACTTAACTTCTATTCTCCTTGCTGGCGTTAAAAGATAATGGTTCTGTTCACTGAGCCTCCCCTCTTGTCTTTAGCCCAAGATCTTTTCTCTCCATTAAAGTTCTCTAGGAGCTTGTTCCATCTTCTCCTGCAATAATCACCTGATGGATTTGTCCCCATGACAGTTGCTCCTGCAACATTACTATCTTTTTGGCTATCTTTTTTTTTGTTAGATTAATCCAGAGGTGGGGAACTATGGCCCTTTTATGACTTGTGCACTTCAACTCTCAGAATTCACGGATGGCTCAGGAATTCCAGGAGTTGAAGTCCACGTGTCATAAAAGAGCCACAGTCCCCCACCCCTGGATTAATCCTTTTCATTCCTTTTACTGCGTCTAGATTGGGTCCAAGGTTTTGTTGTGCTGCCCTAAGAGCAAAAGTGCATCAGGGCTCTTGCCATTTCCACCTCTCAATTAGGTAATACTTCCAAACCTCCATCAGCCATGCAGTATATTTGTTCTCAGCTTCTGCCTTGAACTTGGGCCACTATCTCAGGGCAGGGAAAATATTGCCCAAGAGTCAGTGGTGCAATTCAAACTTTTTACTACCAGTTCTGTGGGCTGGCTCGGTGGGCGTGCTGTGGTGTGGCTTGGTGGGTGTAGCAGGGGAAGGATACTGCAAAATCCCCATTCCCTCCCCATTCTGAGGCCAGCCAGAGGTAGTATTTGCTGGTTCTCCGAACTACTCAAAATTTCCTCTACCGGTTCTCCAGAACCTGTCAGAACCTGCTGAATAGCATCCCTGCCAAGAGTCAAATATAGGCTTATCCTATCTGTGGCCTCCAGAACTGACAGGGCCGACTTTTCAACCTGTGTTCTCTCATTTTTCCCTTTTTTGGCAGAGGGACAGGGCTAAAGCACAAGCTGTGTTCCCTTAGCCTTGCATGGTTTAAGGGACCCAATTATATTTCTTAAACTCAACTGCTGGTCCATCCTATTTAAGAGTGTGGCTGCCAACATATTGTCTAAAGCAGGGGTCACCAACCTTTCGGACCTCAGGGACCACTAAATTCATAATTTTAAATTCCGCAGACAACTAATACAAATCCAACGTGCCACTTGCTGAAGTGCCTGGACTCCCAGTGACAGGATGGGGTCCTTCAGGCACTTAGTTTGGCCACCTGTTTGGACCTGTTTCCCACAGAAAACAAAACACCGCCCCCCATGCACCATTACCTCGTTCCAGCTGGCGAAGGCTGTGCTACTCCTTGCACGTTGTACCACCTGCAAAGTTGCACATACCTCCCTCTGTGGCAGAGATTTCCAGCCCCACCATGAGCCGCCTGGCCGGTCCCATATTCCAGAGCTCTAGTCACAGGACTGGCCGTTAGTCATCCCGTAGCAGCTCCTCTACCCGGGTGCGCTGCGGACCACCAAAATTTTCTCATGGACCACTGGTTGGTGACTCTGGTCTAAAGCCTACTGCCCCATATTCAAGCCTACGTATGTTGTGGTTTAACATACTTGCCCAAATCTTGTCCAAGCTGGTGGGACGATTGGTCTTCGCCTTTCCTCAACAGCCAACCTTCGCAGTTCACTATACGTAGGGCTGCTACCTAATTCTGCTTCATAGGCAAGCTGGAATGGGGGAATGTTGTTCTCTGAAGAGACAAAAATGGCTTGTCTTATCAAAGCAGGATTTGTGGGCCAAGCATATCCAGTGCACAAACAGCAAAGTTATTGCTTCAGCTGACTTCTTCACACTTCACAGTACCTACCCATCCCATAACAAAATTCAACTTTCAAATAATTGCGACACTGCTAGACAGTGGTTATCCCTGGGCTCAGGGCCCCAATCTGTTAGTACAGATAGTCCTCCATTTACGGCCACAACTGAGCCCAAGGTTTCTGTTGTTAAGCAAGACAATTGTGCATTTTGCTCCAGTTTAGGACCTTTCTTGCCACAGGTGTTAAGTGAATCTCTGCAGTTGTTAAATTAATACCACGGTTGTTGAGGGATTCCGGCTTCCAATCAATTGCCAAGCGTCTGAATTTTGATCAGGTGACTGGGGATGGTGTGCAACGATCGTAAGTGTGAAAAATGGCCATAAGTCACTTTTTTTTAGTGCCTCTGTAACTTTGAACGGCCACTAAACAAATGGTTGTAAGTTGAAGACTACCAATAAAGGAGACTCGGCAGGCTGCACTGCTGTTAGTGGTCATTGACACCCCCTGTGTGCCGATATTGATTCACAAAAGGAAAGGCTTTCACACAGAAACTAGCTATCCATTTACGGTTGTTGGTGCTGAAAATTATCAAGAGAAAGCGATTCATAGGAGTTAATATACCAAAAGGAATCTTTAGTGTGTTGCTGCCTATTTTCATCCTGTCACCTTTTGGGGGGTTTGAGCCTTGCATGTGGGCAAAGATTGTGTTTAGTCTCAAAAAATGTGCACTTCCTCGCTCTCACCTGCAGAGCAAGCAACCTTTCTCAGCCTTGTCAACTTTAAGATTTGTGAACTTAAACTTCAAGTGTGCTGACCAAGGAATTCTGGGAGTTGAAGTCCACATATCTTAAAGTTGACAAGGTGGAAAAACACTGCTGTAGAGGGATAAAATCTTTCACATTGCAGACACATACCACTATTAAACGTTAGTGGCCTCTCAGTAACACATGCTCAGCCGGTGTACAAGTAGTTCTCAACAGTTCATTTAGTGACCATTCAAAGTTACAGCAGCACCGAAAAAAGTGACCTACGACCATTTTTCACACTTACAACCATTGCAGCTTCCCCATGGTCATGTGTTCAAAATTCAGATGCTTGTCAACTGGCATATTTATGATGGTTTTGCACAGGGGTGAAATCTACTTTCCTTCCCTGCCGGTTTGCCAATGTGTACGTGCCGTCATCTGCGCATGCACAAAGCCTTCTGCGCATGCTCAGAGGCTTAAAATGTCGGAAAAAAGCGATGTCATGATGTCCGCATGAGTGGGCGGAGCTTCCCGCAGCCGCTGCTACTGGTTCGCCTGAACCGGATGGAACCAGCTGGATTTCACTCCTGGTTTTGCAGTGTCCTGGGGCTATGCAACCCGCTTTGGTGACTTTCTGACAAGCAAAGTCCATGCGGAAGCCAGATTCACTTAACAACCGTGTTACTCACTTAAGAGCTGCAGTGATTCACTCAACAACTGTGGCAAGAAAATTTGTAAAATGAGACAAAACTCACTTAACAAATGCTTCATTTAGCAACAGAAAACTTTGGACTCAATTGTGGTCGTAAGTCAAGGACTACCTGTATTCCAATCCAGCCTCTACTCTTAAGAAAAATACTTTTTGCACGGAGGACTCTGCCCATTCCCTGGATACAAGCTTCCAATTTATTGACTTGGAACATGCAATATTTTTCTCCTTCCACAATCTTTTCTCTTTAGCAATAGGTCTTGCTAGGAGACTAGGGGTCTGGCTGGCGCCCAGATAGGCTCATGCTGCTCCATCAATGACTCCATCTCATTGTACAGAGATGAGTTTTTTTGCTCATGCTATTCCATCTCATTGTACAGAGATGAGTCACCGTACTGCTGGAAATGATGCCTCGAAGCAACAGAAGCCTCTTGTCTCAAGTGATTTAAAAGGTCACACAAAGTCTGAAGAAGAGAAGGGGGAAGAGGAAGCAGAATGAGACTGAGTTCAATAAGACCAAGATCATATAATCCCACCCCGGAAGTCTACAGTTCAGCTTTATCCTTTCAAGCTGAACGTGTGGGCATTTGTTGTTGATCAAGGGCAGGATGTGCTTCTAAATTGCCACCAGAGGGCAGCATACCCCACACCATGATCACCGCTGTATGCTGTCCCTCTTTATATCTTGGCAGAGCTGGCTAGCCAAGGTAGGAGAAATATGTCCTTCTGCAACAAAACAGGAATAACTATTGCCACTATCCGAAATCGGACCAAGCTATAATGTGGTGCCTCAAACAGGCAAGGGGTGGGCCATTCATGATTTCAGCATGTGAAACTGTTCTCGGTTATTAGTGCAACCGGTTGAGACCATAATAAAGGACGGAAATCAAGTTCTCTCCTGCCCCTTCAAAGGGAGATATGTGGGAATGGAAGAATACCAGGTTGTAACAGCCCTTTGGCTACCACGCCCGTTATAGATTAGCCGTATTTGTGAAGAAGCACAGGACTATGGATCAGTTTCTCTTTATCGATCAGAAGAACAGGGCACGATTTCTGTTAATAAACAAAAACAGGCTTACCAAGAATATTTGTAGCTCAGGGTTGAAATGAGGGGTCCTTGGTGCTCTCTGAGCTTAGTTTTCTTGAGGGTGTTTCATTACCCAAACTAGGTAACATCGCGGTCTTGATGTTACCTAGTTTGTGTAATGAAACACCCGCAAGAAAACCAAGCTCAGAGGACACAAAGGACTCCTCAAAAATAGGCTTAATTTTTTTTTTTAACTTGCATGCCAAGGCAGGGGATATGCAAATAGTGACATCTTGGAGGCTGCCAGCACAGAGGCTCTGAGTTTCGACCTAGCCCCCCCGTCCTTTCGCCTTAAATCTTGCAACAACAAAAACACACGCACACAGTTGGGGAGGGGGGGGCTTGATAGCAGCAGCAGCAGCAGCAGCAGCAGGCAAGTAGCATGGAAGGAGGGAAGGAAGGAAGGGAAGGAAGGGAGGGAGGGAGGGAAGGAAGGAAGGAAGGAAGGAAGGAAGGAAGGAAGGAAGGAAGGAAGGAAGGAAGGGAAACTGCTGCTTCCCCCACAGCCAGCTGTCGCATCAATCGGCTATACCAGCACTATAGCTTCATCTTATCAGCTCTTTTCAGGAAGACCCGGTCAAGAAACACAGACACTGTGAACTAATGGAACTCTACTGTATTATTATTATTATTATTATTATTATTATTATTATTATTATTATTATTATTATTGGTTATGCTAAGCAAATATTGAAAACCTGAAGGAGATTCTCTTTTTCCCTTTTATATTAGCCTGGTGCAGCTATCTTGATTTCTTTCTTCCGGCCTGCATTCCCAATCTGGGCCAAGCTGATATTTACAAAGTGGCCCTTGGATTTCTTCTTCAAAGCTATCTTCAAACTCCTCTGTACTTCTCCTCAGTCAGGAACGGGAGACTGAGAAGCCAGGTCAGGGGTGGGGGTGGGCGGGTGGAGATAGCTATGGGGCTCAGACTTGCTACTATAGCCGTAGCAGATAAACAGGGGCTTTAGGAACCCTGCCCCCTTCTCCTGCCCCTACTCAATGGTAGCAGTTGGGGCGAGAGGCCTGAGGCCTCTCCCCCATTGGACAGTCAGTTTGAGACAGTGGTGGGTTGCTCCCGGTTTGGTCCGGTTCTATAGAACCGGTAGCAAAACCGGCGGGAGGCTCCACCCACCCGCCCCGACGTCATCAAGGATGATCCGCGTGCTCCCATTGCGAACCGGTAGTAAAGGTAAGTAGAACCCACCCCTTGTCTGAGAGGTTTACTTTGGAGCCCAGCCCAGCTCTGCCATCATATCTGCATCAAAAGGCACATGCACATGAAATAGTAAAGGGGTGCATTTATCTTCACTGTACTAGATTCATGAAATCAAAACTTGTTAGGGGTGTAGCTTGTGATACAATCACAGGGTTGAATTCTGGATTCAAATACAAATACAAACTGTTTCAGTGCCAGATCCTTTATTAGCAAAGAGCCATTCCCTCAACCCCATCGTGACAGCCTGTAATAAATAATTTTTTTTACTATAAATAGTAATAATTGAATTGATCCACTGTGAAGTGATATATACGTAAGTTTAAGTGCTATTGCTATTATTTAGGCCAATTTGGTCCTCAAACTGAATCTTATCAGATGTGATTTCAGCATCTGGTTATGGTAAAGGCTCACCCAAAACAACCTGGAGGAAGTGAACAGATGTTTGTACATTCTTATTTCTGGGGGAAAAAAGCACTAGTTGAAATCAAAACTATTCTTATCCTTTGGGAAAAAAGAATCGATATACCCTTCATATTAAGAAAATTGGATATCATTAGGACAGTGATGAAATCCAATTTTTTCCCCTACCGGTTCTGTGGGCATGGCTTGGTGGGTGTGGCAAGGGAAGGATACTGCAAAATCTCCATTCCCACCCCACTCTGGGGCCAGCCAGAGGTGGTATTTGCCAGTTATCCGAACTGCTCAAAATTTCTGCTACCGGTTCTCCAGAACCTGCCAGAACCTGCTGGATTTCACCCCTGCATTAGGACTATAATCCTAGTTAACAGTGGGAGGCAATAAACCCCAAAAGAACAATCAAAACATATTAAATATTGTGTCCTCTATGCAGAATCCCATTATAGGGTACAGAAAATGTCTACCTTAGCACAACAATGAAGCTAAAATTTATTTATTTGAGGCACATCATGAAGATGCAAGTGTCTTTGAAGAAGATCCAATGCTTGGAAAATGTCCCGAGATCATATGATCCCTTTTGTAATTTTCTGACAAGCAAAGTCAATGGGGGAAGCCAGATTCACTTAACAACTGTGTCACTAAGTTAATAACTGCAGTGATTCACGTAACATTAATGTTAGCCTTGGGTAAATACAGAATCTGGGAAACTATGAGAGGAATTCGCACCCTCAGTTGTAGTGTATAAATTCAGGCCCAGTCTCTTTGAAGGGTTTGCATTGCAATGCTCACTCCCCCTATTTCTTGCCACCTGGACTAAGTTTTTATTTACAAGATAAAGCTGCCAACTAAATTGCCTTCTCTTTGATTGTTTAGGTCTACTTTCCAACCTTTTTCTTTTCCAGCCTCCCTACAATCTCTCACACCCATCTGCCCAAGAATTATCCACTCTGGACCTGCTGCCTTATTTCTCTGCTATTTTCTAGTTATTTAATTGAGCAGCTAAAACAATGTTTTTCAAACTTGGTAACTTTAAGATATGTGGATGACAACTCCCAGAATTCCCCAGCCTTAAGTTTGATAACACTAAGTTAAAAGATGATAGGGAGAACTGTTTTTTTCTGCTGATTAACTGAGTAAGATTTGCAGATTTCAATCATCCTTTGCCAGTTGTATTGCTCAGCTGAACAGCGGAAACAACTAAAAGGTAAATGGCACATGGCCCTGGATTTTCCTTTCTCTGCTACTTCCCTTTCCCGGTGACCTTGTCTCTTAAGACTCTAAGGTTGGATTCAAAGATCATGTTTCCCAGTCTTACTCTTTGTAAAGCATGGTATATAAGGTTACTGTATTGTTTGGACCCAGAAATTGTGCTTTATTCTTAAAAGTATGGCTAAACCAACCATGATTTTGCAGTTGCACCATATATAAACTATGTGTGTCTACTTCTGAATGGAATGGAATAGAATAACTTTATTTGGCCAAGTGTGATTAGAGACCCAAAGAATTTGTCTCCAGTGCAGAAGCTCTCAGTATATATGGTAAAACCACAGAATAATCATAATAAAGATACCAATAAGGGATAGAATATGATGCGGAAATGATTCAAATTCAGCCCCATACTTAGAATCTTACTTTAAGTTGCTTTACTAATAGTTTAACACAGAAAGGTTTAGCATTCTGAGCTTTCCAAGAATAAGGAAGAAATGGGTTCGTCCTTTCTATTCTTCAAAGGACACTCCTGCATTCATCCATGGACTTTCTAAATTAAGAATCTATTTTACAGAGAATACAGAGAAAATCTCAAATAGGATTTAATTCCTGTTTTCCACATAGATATAGTTGCAATGTATGGCTGTGAAAGTTGGACGATAAGAAAGGCTGAGGGCCAAAGAATTGAGGCCTTTGAACTATGGTGCTGGAGAAGACTCCTGAAAGTCCCTTGGACTGCAAGGCAATCAAACTGGTCAGTCCTAGAGAAGATCAACCCTGACTGCTCTTTAGAAGGCCAGATCCTGAAGATGAAACTCAAATACTTTGGCCACTGAATGAGAAGAGCCTGGCCCTTCTCACTGGAGAAGAGCCTAATGCTGAGAAAGATTGAGGGCAAAAGAAGAAGGGGACGACAAAGAATGAGGTGGCTGAAGCAGTAGGCATGAGCTTAAATGGATTCCAGAGGATGGTAGAGGACAGGAAGGCCTGTCCAAATAGCCAACAATAAGAATAAAGTTATACAGGCAACGATAGTTTACACTCTTTCTTCCAGCTTGCACTGAAACTTTCATTATACAGTGGTTTCCTCCTTCTGTTACGCAGCACATGTTTACCTTTCTCTAAAATGCTAGACGTGATTTCTCTTCTACATAAACCACAATTGCTTTTGGCATGAGCAGCAGGTTCCAGTTTACAGCCAACCAATTGCGGGAGCCAAGAATTCTCATCAAACTACAGCTCCCAACATTCTTTGGAAGGGACCTTGGCAATTAAATGATTTCAAAGGCAAACCTACTAGACATCATATCCTGTAATTCTCAGCCAAGGTCTTTGGCCATGCAGGCTGGAAATTTTAACTTGTGTACGCCGCCCTGAGTCCTTCGGGAGAAACTCGGCATATAAATACATTAATTAATTAATTAATTAATTAATTAAATAAATAAATAAATAAATAAATAAATAAATAAATAGTAGAATTCCATAAGGGTTTACCTGGGAAAAGTGCAGAGCATCTCATCAGGATCTCCCACAGTACCAGTGCCAGGGAATAGACATCCGCTTGTCTCAGTGCAGAGCCCACATCCTGCAGATTCAGGTTCTCATCCAAAATTTCGGGAGCTACGTAGCGTTGAGCTCCTGCCTAGAGAAAATACCAATGAAAGATGCAGGCAGCTTATGTATGATGCCTACTTAGAGGAAGAACTGGTCATGCCCAAATTTTATATACAGTAGGTAGTCCATCTCAAAACAGTACAATATGAGAAAGAGCCATGGTTAGAATGCAGTATTGCAGGCTAATTCTGCCAACTGCCAGCAGTTCGATCCTGACTGGCTCAAGGTTGACTCAGCTTTTCATCCTTCAAGGTCGGTAAAATGAGGATCCAGATTATTGGAGGCAATATGCTGATTCTGTAAACTGTTTAGAGAGGGCTGAAAAGCACTGTGAAATGGTATGTAAGTCTAAAGTGCTATTGCTAAGTGCTATATGGAACTACCAGGATGCTGTCAGATCTCAAACACAATGCTGGAATCCAACATACTGATTCTGCATCTCTACTGGAATAAGTATTAAAGGGTAATCTCTTGTTGTTACTATTGTCTGAACTGTGCCGTGATGATTGTTCTTATTTTATGAGTTTTGATATCAGATGTCTGGGGCTTGAAGTTCAATGTAAGTAAACGAATTTTAAAAGAATTGTTGATCACATTTCAACAATATGCATCTCTTTGGAACTTTCTATGTCAACTTTGGTACCTTGTGCACGATGGCTTCTGCAGGATCTTTTCTTGAATGTTCGTGTCGCAGAGGGAGGGTCATAGCAAAGCCAAAATCAGTTATGACGCAAGTCCTGTCTTCCCGCACCAGCACATTCTGGCTACTGAGGTCACGATGGGCCACCCCAGGTTTATGCAGGCCTGGCATCATGGGAAAAAAACCAAGTTTCAACAAAGTTGTCATCTTAACCACGTATGACCTTATTAAATCATGAACAGGACAGTTAGAGTGAACAAAGGAAGACTGGATTCACACATCACACCATTTTTTGTTTAAACATAGCTTGTTGAATCATGAGAAGAAACTGCATGGTAAGGAAAGTTTCGTTAAAATCCCTAATACCTAGTATCACTTATTAATAACTCAAAACCAGATTATGACATTGTGTAATATGTCAGGTGAACTAAGCTAAAAGGAGCCTAGATAGGTTAACTGAAGAATAGATATTTTCCATTCGTAAAGTTTAAGCCCAGATATTTCCCGTTAAAAAACATCAGGCAGAATAGTCTCTTTCTGCTTCGAACCCTAGAAAGCTGCTGGCAGTCAAATAACAGCCAGCATGGCAAGTCTTTGGCACTATAAATATCACTGAATCTCAGTTCCCATTAACTCTGATTGTTTGCTCTAGTTGTATAGAACATCTGCATGATACCAAAGTAGTAAATTTTGACTAGGCTCAATAAAAAGTACAAAAGAGATATTTTGCTGTCTAATTATGGTACCACATCTCAGTCACTGAAAATGATGTGGCAGGCACGTTCACAACTGACATTAACATTAGCCCTGGTGTTATTTTATTTTAAATATTGATAGACTACCATTCATGTTATTTATGAAACTGGCCACTTCAAAATGCAACGATGGTCACTAAAGAAAGTCAGAAAGGATCTCTGGATGCCATGCCAAAATGGGATTCACTCATGTCTGGCTGTAGAGCAGCCCAATAATAAAAAAAATATATCGAGAACCAAATAGACTTGACTGTGGCTTTCACCCCGACTTCTGAATCACATCTCTTGGATAACTGTTAGATTTCTCCCCTTATCCAAGAAGAAAACACATTTTCTCATTTAAACTTTTCCCAGGTTAATTTCAAAGTAGAAGAGGCTCTATGTAGAGTACCATATATCATGGTTAAAATGCAGGTTATTATTCAGAGAAACACCTATGATAAAGCCTCTCCCTCTCTTACAGTTCAGGTAGTCCTCAAATTACAATAATGCATTTAGTGTCCGTTCGAAATGACAACGCCACTGAAAAAAGTGGCTTATGACCGTTTTTCACACTTATGACTGTTGGGGATGGTCACATGGTCAAAATGTGGATGCTTGGCAACTGACTCACATTTATGACGATTGCAATGTCCTGGGATCATGTGATCACCTTTTGTAACCTTCTGACAAGCAAAGTCAAATGGGAAAACCAGATTCACTTAACAACCGTGTTCCTAATTTAACAACTGTAGTGATTCATATAACAACTGTGGCAAGAAAGGCCGTAAAATGCAACAAAACTCACTTAACAACTGTCACACTTAACAATATAAATTTTGGGTTCAATTGTGATCGTAAATCTGTACTTAACAAATGCTGAAGTTTCAAAAGAGATTGGGGTTTTTTTTGTTTTTATTGTGAATAAAGGGGTATTGGAATATTCTTGCTTTGAATTCATATATCTACCTACATTTCTATGTAAAGAAATGTACACACACTTAGGGAGTGTGATCAGGGAGAAGAAATTAAATTGGTAGTCCTTTTAAGATTAAAGCCAAATGTTCAATTAATGTTCTACTTTTTGAGATTCAGAAATAAAGGAACAAAACAATCAAATGAAGGCAGCATCGGATTATCCTGAGTGCAAAAATTTGCATGGAGAAAACAAATACATCAGAGAGATTACCCCCTTCCTTCCCTGTGGTTTAACCAAGGCAGGAACATTTTAACATGCATTCTCCCAAAGTGATCCTAAAAAGGATTTACTATCTCCATTTTTTTTTTCTGATTCTAGTTAATCTCCCTCTCCTTGCAGGAAAAGTAACAATACATTTAGAAGGCTGACTTCTCTGCTAGCTTTAGAAGCAGATATATTTTACCCACATTCTCAGCATGGTGTCTGCAGAGATATCAGAACTGTAGCATGTACTGAACATCACTATATATACAGCACTCTGATTTTTAAAAAAGTAATCAAATCTGTATATACATGTTGTCCATAAATACAATAAAAATGCTAACTTTTTTTTTTAGTAGAATCTGAAGCCAGGCGCTAAATAATGTTTTGGGAATGATAGTGGGGAACACAGTTCTTAGAATTAAGGAATAAAAATGTTTCAGGCAGTGGTGAGTTGCTCCCGGTTCAGACTGGTTCAGAAGAACCGGTAGTAAAATCAGTGGGAGGCTCCGCCCACTGACCTGGACATCATCATAGGCGATCTGCGCATATGCAAAAGAGTGCGTGGGCACGATGCAAACCGGTAGTAAAGGTAAGTAGAACCCACCCCTGGTCTCAGCATATGCTCCAGAGGTGGTATTCAGCAGGTTCTGACCAATTCTGGAAAATCAGTAGCGCAAATTTTGAGAAATACCACCTCTGACTGGCCCCGCCCCATCTATTGTCTGCCTCCCAAGTCCCAGCTGATTGGGAGGAAATGGGGATTTTGCAGTAGCCTTCCCCTGGAGTGGGAAGGGAATGGAGATTTTACAGTATCCTTCCCCTGCCACGCCCACCAAGCCATGCCCACAGAACTGATAGTAAAAAAATTTGAATCCCACCACTGATATGCTCAGTCTGGTGCTGCTTTCCCATCTACCTTTTCTCTTGTACCTCACCAGCCAAATTTTAAAAGGAGGAGGTTTTCTAGGTATTACTCTCTGAGTAATGTTATCTAGTAATTTAGTCTATTAGAATTGGATACTCTTTATGATCAAGACAGATCCCCTGGATATCAATGCTGAATTCCAGTTTGTTACGGTAATTTTGGTAAAAAGCAAAAATTCTGACAAGAAATTTGATCCTTCTCCGATGACACCCCCCTCCCTGAATGGTAGAGATAATATAATGTAAAAAAGAACTCATCCCTGCAGTTTCTATTCCCACTTTCATTATAAAATCCTCAATTCAATATAACATTTACATATTGGATTGAGGGATTTATAAATACAGATAGTGCTCGATTTACGACCGTAATTGAGCCCAAAATTTACATTGCTAAGCGAGGTAGTTGTTAAGTGAGTTTTGCCCAGTTTTACAACCTTTCTTGCCACAGTTGTTAAGTGATTTCTTTTAATTTATTTATTTATATGCCGCCCTTCTCTGGAGACTCAGGGCAGCTTACAATGCGTTAAGCAATAGCCTTCATACTTTTGTATATTTTATACTAAGTCAGTTTATTGCCCCCACAAACTGGGTCCTCATTTTACCCACCTTAGAAAGGATGGAAGGCTGAGTCAACCTTGAGCCTGGTGAGAATTGAACTCGCAGTAATTGTAGGCAGCTGGATGTTAAATGCTGCCTTAGTAGGAGGCATTAGCCTCCTACGCCACTCAGGCTCCTGAATTACTGCAGTTGTTAAGTTAGCAATGTGGTTGTTAAATGAATCCGGTTTCCCTATTGGCTTTGCTTGTCAGACGGTCATAAAATTGATCACATAACCCTGAGACACTGCAGTCGTCATAAATATGAGTCAGTTGCCAAGCATCTGAATTTTGATCACGTGACCATGGGGATGCTGCAACAGTCGTAAGTGTGAAAACAGCCATAAGTTACTTTTTTCAATACCTTTGTGACTTCGAACAGTCACTAAATGAATTGTTGTAAATCGAAGACTACCTGTGGATGATACCCAGCCGGCTCCATCCCCTGATGGTGCTTCAGGAGTCACAAGTGGTCCATCAGGACAAGTCTCCAGGACAAAAATCATTCTGTGGCTTCCTGCTGAATATTCTGGCTGCCTACCTTCCTTCCGTTTCTCCTCATGTAAGAAAGCAAGGCCACTGGCAAGGGATGATCCAAGCTGGATGCTGATATCCCAGGAACAAATGTGATGGCTGAGGAAGTTCCGTAGGGATCCCTTTGAAGAAAATGCAACTGATTCAGTTTAGGTCCAAACCAGAGATGGTATTCAGCAGGTTCTGACCACATCTGGAGAACCGGTAATGGAAATTTTGAGTAGTTCGGAGAACCGGTAAATATCACCTCTGACTGGCCCCTCCTCCATCTATTCTTTGCTTCCCAAGTCCCAGCTGATTGGGAGGAAATGGGGATTTTGCAGTAACTTTCCCCTGGATTAGGGAAGGAATGGAGATTTTACAGTATCCTTCTCCTGCCACGCCCACCAAGCCACGCCCACAGAACCGGTAGTAAAATAATTTGAATCCCACCACTCGCCCAAACACAAGATGGTTGACATCAGCATTCAACTTCTCATGATTATGGTGAAGGATGTATCCGGGTTAAGCAAACTGACAGAATAATTTAGGATAATAGGCTCCTCCGATGCCCAACTATATCTTTTTTTCCTTCCTTTTTTTATTGTAGTGCTATAAATCTTGATAGGCTGTATTATTTCCCAGCAGACTTCAGTGCAGCAATATCTATGTACTATGTTTAAAATGTATAAATCTACAGGTAGTCCTTGACTTACGACAGCATTGAGCGACTGTTCAAAATCACAATAGCACTGACAAAAGTGTCTTATGGCCGTTTTTCACACTTACGACCATTGCAAGTTCCTTGTGGTCATGTGATCAAAATTTGGATGCTTGGAAACTGGCTTGTATTTATGACGGTTGCAGTGTCCCAGGGTCATGTGATCACCTTTTGTGACCTTCTGACAAACAAAGTCAATAGAGGAACCAGATTCACTTAACAACCGTGTTACTGACTGAACAACTGCAGTTATTCACTTAACAGTTGTGTCAAGGAAAAAATGCTTCACTTAGCAACTGAAATGTTTGGCTCTACTGTGGTCGTAAGTTGAGGACTACCTGTACTATTATCTGGAAAGCTTAAAAGTATTGAGGATAAAAAGAGAAAAATAAAAATTCTATCAGTATTAATTGCAGTTGAGAATATCAATATTATAGACATAGGCTTATGTGGCTCTTCATCCAAAGTTAAGTGGTTTTTAAATAGGATTATTTATTTATATTCAAATTAAGGCTTTGAAGAATGGGAATGGAAGAGAAGTTACTGGATCAGAGGTCAGCAACTTGTGGCTCTGGAGCTGCATGTGGCTCTTTCACCCCTCTGCTGTGGCTCCCTGTCACTCAAAATATATGTCACAACCGCCAATGTGTGACACTTGCCGGCATGTGATTTATTGAGCTTTTCAACCCCCGGTAGGCCAACCATGGATAAATCCAAGAAAAGAAAAGTTTCAGAAGAAAACAGAACATTTAATTCGACTACATATGCTAGTTTTGTGGCCTGTCAAGAAATAGTCAGGCACGGGAAGGGTTTTGTGGCTCCCGGTGTTTTCTTTTCTGTGAGAAACGGGTCCAAATGGCTCTTTGAGTGTTTAAGGTTGCAGACCCCTGTCCTGGATTGTAGGGAGAGGAACTGCAAACCATGTCCATATGTTTCTGATTGGGCAATGAAAGGATGGCTCAAATTCTCATATCTTATTTGCTTATTAAATGTGTTATTGTAATACAAGTAGTCCTCGACTTACAACAATTCATTTAGTGACCATTCAAAGTTACAATGGCACTGAAAAAAGTGACTTCTGACCATTTTTCACACTTATGACAGTGGCATCATCCTCATGGTCACGTGATTTACATTTGGATGCTTGACAACTAGTTCATAGGTATGATGGTTGCAGTGTTCCAGGGTCATGTGATCGTTTTTTGCGACCTTCTGACAAGCAAAGTCATTAGGGAAGCCAGATTTTTTTTTAATTTTATTTTTATTTAGATTTATATGCTGCCCTTCTCCGGAGACTCAGGGCGGCTTACAATGCGCTAAGCAATAAAGATTTTAAAGATTCACTTTAAAAACCCAGCTTACTAATTTAACAACTGCAGTGATTCGCTTCACAAATGTGGCAAGGAAAGTCGTAAATGGGGCAAAAGAACTCACCAAATTTATCACTTAGCAGCATAAATTCTGGATTCAATTGTGGTCGTATGTCGAGGACTACCTGTATTATACTACTGTCTACTGAAGTTAGTTTAGCAATTAACAATTCCTTTTCATCCCCATCACCCTACTCTACTATACTGTATGACATTTTAATTTAGAAATAGAGCTGAGGTGGCGCATTGGTTAGAGTGTAGTACTGCAGCTACTTCAGCTGACTGCTAGTTCAGCAGATCAGCGGATCAAATCTCACCGGCTCAAGGTTGACTCAGCCTTCCATCCTTCCGAGGTGGGTAAAATGAGGACCCAGATTGTTGAGGGCAATATGCTATTTAGTATGCTGTCTTTGGTGTAAGCCGCCCAGAGTCCTCGGAAAGTGGGCGGCATAGAAATATGACTAATAAAATAAATAAAATCATAAATAAAACAAATCCTATTTCCTAATCCTTCAGCAAAACCTTAAAATGTACTCTTTATCAAAACAAACAAACAAACAAACAAACAAATAAACCAGCCTGCAATCTGAGAATCTAGAAAAGTTGAATTTACTCCTAGAAATTCCACATCTATAATATCCATGGCAAAAAAAATAAATAAATAAACATCTATTCCTCATGGCGATGTGATTATAATGACATTAATAAATACCTATGTATCTTGATTATACACTGGTGAAAGTTGTCTTGTATAATTTTTATTTATTTACCGTATATCCCGCCTTTATTATTTTTACAAATTATTCAAGGTAGTGAACATATCCAACATAGTCTCTTATTTTCCCCACAACAACAATCCTGGGAAGTGAGTTGAATTGACAAAGAGCGACTGGTCCAAAATCACCCAGCTGACTTTCAGGGCTAAGGCGGGACTAGAACTCCCAGTCTCCCTAACCCAGTGCCTTATCCAAACTAGCTCCCTGCACCTAGACACATACCAGATCACTTTTATTTTTTCACACCTAATTCCAATCACTTTCACCCATTCTTGCCCATGGCTCTTACCAGTGGGTACAGTGTCAGTACCAGGAGACCACAAGGTTCTTCACTTGGTCCCCCATATCCAGCAGTCACAAGTCGTGCCACATTTTCGTGGTTCATCAATGGGAGGCTGTACACGGCCCACTCAGATGCAAATTGTTGGTGGCACAAAGGAGGAAAGGCCTTGATGGCCACAGGTTGCTGGCCGAAGGTTCCTTGCCACAGTTTAGAAAGCTGCCCTTCGTGGAGAAGCTGTTCCGAAAAGATTTAGGGAAAAGGATTAGTTAAAATTCCTATCAATGCTTTAGGTAGGAGATTGTTGTTTTTCAACTGTACCAAGAAATTACAAACTCTTTCCACACCGATCTTATTTTCTGTCCCTTATGATGTTCCCTCTGCCGGTTGGGGAATTCTGGGAGTTGAAGTTCACAGCTTTTAAAGATGCCAAGCTTGGACACACCTCTTATAGATAAAGCTAGCTTTCAGCTGATACAGGTAGTCCTTGACTTACAACAGTTCGTTTAGTGACAGCTCGAAGTTGCAACACCACTGAAAAAAGTGACTTATGTCCATTTTTCACATTTACAACCAACCGGGGTCATGTGATCCCTTTTTGCGATCTTCTGACAAGCAAAGTCAATGAGGAAACCAGATTCATTTAACAACCGTCTTACTAATTTAACAACTGCAGTGATTCACTTAATAACTATAAAAAAGGTTGTAAAATAGGACAAAACTCACTTAAAAACTCTCACTTAGCAACATAAATGTTGGGCTCAATAGTGGTCATAAATCAAGGACTACCTGTATTGGCAAAGACCTCATTCTAGTCAGTAGCATCTGTTTTTAGAGCTTTATATTTTGGTCCCTGATTACTTCTTTAGGATCATCAGGTTGCCAAACTCAAGAACCTCCTTTATTTGGAATTGCAGGCATGTGAAGGAAACCTTGGCCACCCCAACAACTGCTATCTTGGCATTGCCATTAAGATCGGGTGGGAGCAAATTATGGACCTGTATACTGCACAAGTCAAAAAGAGGGCTGTGAAAATATTTACAGACCCCCCATATCCTGAACATAAACTGTTTCAACTCCTACCCTCAAAACGACGCTATAGAGCACTGCACACCAGAACAACTAGACACAAGAACAGTTTTTTCCCGAACGCCATCACTCTGCTAAACAAATAATTCCCTCAACACTGTCAAACTAGTTACTAAGTCTGCACTACTATTAATCTTCTCATTGTTCCCATCACCCATCTCTTTCCAGTTATGACTGTATGACTGTAACTTTGTTGCTTGTATCCTTACGATTTATATTGATATTGTTTCCTGATTGCTTATTTGTACTCTATGACTTATCATTAAGTGTTGTACCTTATGATTCTTGATGAACATATCTTTTCTTTTATGTACACTGAGAGGTATGCATCAAGACAAATTCCTTGTGTGTCCAATTACATTTGGCCAATAAAAAAATTCTATTCTATTCTATTCTATTCTATTCTATTCTATTCTATTCTATTCTATTCTATTCTATTCTATTCTATTCTATTC
>WNWU01000036.1:7138957-7214037 GCA_012654045.1 Ptyas mucosa
ATCCTTCCCCTGGAGTGGAGTGGGAATGGAGATTTTGCAGTATCCTTTCCCTGCCACGCCCACCAAGCCACACCCACAGAACCGGTAAGGACAAATTTTGAATTTCACCCCTGGAGGGAATTCAGGAGGACAAAGTTCATGAGAGCTTCTCTGCAAGGACTAAAACTTGCGTGTTGGAAAGGAAAACAGAACAGAACCAAAAGGGCTTTTCTTCAAGAGGCAACTAGACTTTGTTTTTCCTTGAAGACGTTTCACTTCTCATCCAAGAAGCTTCTTCAGAATTTGGATGAGAAGCCAAACGTCTTCAAGGAAAAATAAAGAAAGTCCAGTTGCCTTTTGGGGGGGAAAAAGCATCTTCGGGACAACCATGACCTGGATGACTGAGAATTTCCATAGACATTTAGAACAGAACAGAATAACAGAGTTGGAGAGGGCCTTGGAGGTCTTCTAGTCCAACCCCCTGCACAAGCAGGAAACTCTATACCAGCGATGGCTAACCTTTTTGCCATCGTGTGCCAGGAGGGGGTGGATGGGGGAGGTTCGCACTCTCACATGCCCACACCCATAATTCTATGTACCTCGCCCCCGTGCATACGCATGTGACCCCCCTCCGCTCTTGGCACGCGATGGCCCTGTAGGTAGTGGTGGGATTCAGCCAGTTCGCACCACTTCGGGAGAACCGGTTGTTAACTTTCTGAGCAATTTGGCAAACTGGTTGTTGGAAGAAATCATTAGGGCAGAGAACCGGTTGTTAAATTACTTGAATCCCACCATTGCCTGCAAACCTGTATCCAGCCCGTGGGCTGCCAGTTTGACACACCTGGCATAGAAGGAACTAGGGCTCTGTCAGCCTGACTGCATAATTGCTACCTGCTGTAATCAGCCACATCATCCACTGGGAAACCATTTGTGAGTGGAAGACAAAGATCATTGTAGAGAGGCTCTGGAGGCTGGGGACAGCAAAAAAGTCACTTCCTGTCCAACCGGAAGTTGGGAAATGGGCTGTTTCTGGCCTCCGAAGGGCCTCCGAGGAGGTGGGGAAGGCTGTTTTCGCCCTCCCTAGACTCATAGAGAGGATCTGGAGCCAGGTGAGAAAGAAAAACGGGCCTTCCCCGCCCCCAGGCCCTCCGGAGGCAGGAAACAGCCTGTTTCCCTACTTCTGGTAGGCTCAGAAAGCCTGGAAATCAGCTGGCTGGCGCGCGCATGCATGCCAGAGCTGAGCTCGCATGCACACTGATATGGCTACACATGCCACCTGTGGCACACATGCCATAGGTTCACCATCACGGCCGTATACCATTTCAGACAAATGGTTGTCCAACCTCTTCTTAAAAACATACAGTGTTGGAGCACCCACTGGAAACAAGCCACTTTCCATTCCAAAGAATTTGTGAGATTTGACCTGCCTTTTAGCTGAATCCCAATTTTTTTTCATTTATTCAGCCTCCTAAATTTATTCAGCCTCCTAAATTGTTGAAATGTGTTGGTACAGTGTAACGGTATCCACATGCCCTCCACCAAATTGTATTATTCAATAACATTTCTATAGTCATTGCTGCTTTTTCTTTCATTCTTCACTGTAGTTGCAACAAGCCCTATGTTTCTAACATACTGTGTTTTTTGTGCCAAATTAAAGATACAGGAATTTAAATTTTTGCCACCAGCATGCTCAGGGCCCCAAGACTGGAGATCTGTTCAAGACTTAAATCTTGAATGAAATATGTACATCGGCACATATTTATTTAGGAAAGGGACTGAAGCAGAGAGGATGGGCTGTTTTGTTTTGTTGCAAAAACATACATAGAGGTAGGTACTCCTTGACTTACAACCATCCATTTAAGTGACCATTTGAAGTTATAATGGCATTGGAAAAAAAATGACTTACAACTGGTCCTTGCACTTATGATTGTTGCAGCATCCTGATTGCTTAAAATTCGGGGGATTGGCAACCAGCATCTATTTAAGGCAGTTGCAGCATTCCAAGGTCATGGGATCAGCATTTGCATCTTTCCCAGCCAGCTTCCAACAAAGCAAAGTCAATGGATGAGCCTTGGATAGTACAGTGGTCTAAAGCACCCTGTTATTAACATCAGCTGCCTGCAATTATTGCAGGTTCGAATCTCACCAAGGCTCAAGGTTGACTCAGCCTTCCATCCTTTCTAAGGTAGGTAAATTGAGGACCCAGTTTGTGGGGGCAATAAGCTGACTTTGTATAAATATACAAAAGTATGAAGGCTATTGCTTAACGCATTGTAAGCTGCCCTGAGTCTCCGGAGAAGGGCGGCATATAAATCAAATTTTTTAAAAAAAATGGAGGAAGCCAGATTTGCTTAACGACTGTGTGAGTCACTTAAGAACTCCAGTGATTTGCTTAACAACCGTGGCAAAATAGGTTGTAAAATCAGGCCTGACTCACTTAAGGACTGCCTTGCTTAACAATGGAAATTCTGGTCCCAGTTGTGGTTGTAAGTTGAGGACTACCTTTACCTACATACATTTGGGAGAGCCAGTTTGGTGTAGTGGTTAAGGCAGTGGCAGCGAACCTTTTACTCACGGAGTGCTGAACAGGTACACGTGTCACGCGTGCACGTGCTATCCGTGCTAACATGCGGCTTCTCCCCGTGCGCTGTGCATGCAACCGAACCATCTATGCATGCGCACAGCTTTTGTCTGGCTCCCCTGTGCGCTGCGTGCACAATCACACCACCTGCACATGTGCATGGTTTATCGCACGCACAATGCATGCGCACAAACGCCATCTACACATGCACACAAGTACTCTTACGGGCATGCACAAACGAGCGCGCATGCGCAGGAAAGCTCCAAAGACCACCTGGGTCCCCTGAATTGCGCGCATGTGCACCGGAGGCCTGAACACCAGCTGGGGCGTGGGCACATGCACAGCTGCAGGTGAGTTGGGCGAGAGCTCGCGTGCCTGGAAAGATGGCTCTGTGTGCCACTTCGGGCACACATGCCATAGGTTCGCCATCACAGGGTTAAGACATTAAGTTAGAAACCAGGAAACTCTGCATGAAGCGAGCTGGATGACCTTGGTCCAATCTCTCACATCCCTAAGGAAGAGGCAATGGCACACCACTTCTGGAAATCTTGCCAAGAAAACTGCAGGGAACACTTTTTTCAGTGCCACTGTAACTTTGAATAGTCACTAAGTGAACTGTTTTAAATTGAGGACTACCTGTACCTAGTTCGATATGCCCTCCGCTCCCCCCAGCACCCCCCCCCCGCCGAATGCTTTGGGAACATTCCAGTGGTGAAATGTAAAATTTGTTACTACTGGTTCTGTGGGCGTGGCTTGGTGGTGGTGAGGTAATATGACTGAGTGGGCGTGGCCAACTTTTTTTTTTAACTTTTAAAACCATTTTTTCTACAACCTCTTCGACTGAAGAGATTGTAGAAAAAATGCTTTTGAAAGCCTCTGATGATCCCAGCTGATCATCAGAGGCATTTTTTTTACTTTTAAAAGCATTTTTTCGGCCAAAGACGTTGTAGAAAAAATGCTTTTAAAAATAAAAAAAAAAGCCTCTGATGATTGTGTGGCTCAGCTGGGCAATGGGGGTGGGGGGCGGCAGGGATTTTTGCTACCGATTCTCTGAACCACCTACCTCCATCGCTACCGGATCGGGTGATCCGGTCCGAACCGGGAGCATTTCACCCCGGAACATTCTGATAAAGTGGAGATGTTACAATTGTGAACCTCATTTATGGAAATTTATGGCAGAGAGGTCCAAACAACCAGCTTCATCTTCTATTTTGTTACTTTCCTATATTTTCCCACTGCTTCTTTCCATGCTTTCCATCAAGGAGGATAGCAATGAATAATGCACCAACTTCTTATGACTACTTCCCCTCTCCACATCTGGGAGTATTCCTGATTTCATCCCACCCTCAGAAGCATGGAAAGAACCACATCAGTAACACAGAACACAAAATGGGAGAGGGGAGGATCATAAATGTAGGATGCTGGGGTTCTAGTGTTTCAGATGAAAAGAAATCCCTCCGACCCACAAGATCTTAAAATAGGGCTGTCGCATGAAGGCCATGCAACATTCTCATTGAACATGGATAGGATTGGACTGTATTCTGTGCTGCAGTTTATCCATTACTGTGCTTATATTTAAGAGGCAGAAGAAAAAAACCCTGCACAGAGGCTGCAAAAGAGAGAGAGAGAAATTACATCCAAGGCCACTTAAGGGAGTCTACTGTTTTGCCCCAATCTGAGTTTGGCTGTCTGAGCAAAATCATGAATCAACTGCAAACGGGTAACGTTTAAGATCTGATTTCTACAATTCATTCCTCCCTATCCCCAAAATCATTCCTCTTAAAATCTGGGATCCTTCCCAAATATACAGGGAAAAAAAACCCACAGAAGATGGGAATACTGTGCATGCCATCTTGAGCTCCTAAATGAAAACCAGATCTAATAAATAAATCAAAAAACTCAGCCTTCCACAATGTACTTATATCCATATGCATTGGATCACGATATTAGTCATCTCAAATGAGACTATTCCGGATGAGCAATTCTGAGAGTTTATTTATTTATTTATTAGTTAGACTTCTATACCGCTTCAAAGTGCTTTACGGCCCTCTCTAAGAGGTTTACAAAGTTAGCATATAACATATTGCATACTAGCATATTGCATTAGCATTAGCATATTGCCCCCAACAATCTGGGTCCTCATTTTACCCACCTTGGAAGGATGGAAGGCTGAGTCAACCTTGAGCCAGTGAGATTTGATCTGCTGATCTGCTGAAGTAGCAGTCAGATGAAATAGCTGCAGTATTGAACTCTAACCACTGCGCCACCTTGGCTCAGATGTGTTGGGAGTTATAATCCCAACACTTCTGGTCCAGGAAATAATAGATCCATTGTGCTAGGATCATGGTTCTTTCTCCTTGTTTGAGAGTATACAGGTAGTCCTTAATGTACGACCACAATTGAGCCCAAAATTATTGTTGCTAAGTGAGACATTTGTCAAGTGAGTTTTGCGACCTTTCTTGCCACAATTGTTAAGTGACTCACTGCAGTTGTTAAGTTAGTAACATTAAGCGAATCTGACTTCCTCATTGATTTTGCTTGTCAGAAGGTCACAAAATAAGCCTTGGTGGCGCAGCAGACTGAAGTGCTGTTAACTAGCACCAGCTGCCTGCAATTACTGCAAGTTTGAATCTCACCAGGCTCAAGATTGACTCAGCCTTCCATCCTTCTAAGGTAGGTAAAATGAGGACCCAAATTGTGGGGGCAATAAGCTGGCTTTGTATAAAAAAGAACACCACTTAGGGGGGCCCAAAAGCCCTACTAAGCAGGTATATACAAAAGTATGAAGGCTATTGCTTAACGCATTGTAAGCCGCCCTGAGTCTCCGGAGAAGGGTGGCATATAAATCGAACAAATAAATAAATAAATAAATAAAAAGGGGATCCCATGACCCTGGGATACTGCAATCTTCATAAATATGAACCATTTGCCAAGCATCCAAATTTTGATCACATGACCACGGGGATGCTGCAAAGATCATAAGTGTGGGGGAAAAAACAGCCATACTGTAAGTCACTTTTTTCAGTGCTGTTGTAACTTTGAGCAGTCACTAAACGAACTATTGTATGTCAACAGGACATACAGACCTGGACAGTTTACAGTCAGATCTTTTGGCTGTCCCTGTCTGGTCTGCACTAAGTCAATCAGAAATTAGAAATCCAATGTAAATAAGATGTAATGTGTATTCCTACCAGTAGCAGCTAATCAAAACCAGTTCAGCCTATTGGTTCGGCCAGTGGTGGGATTCAAATAATTTAACAACCGGTTCTCTGCCCTAATGATTTCTTCCAACAACCAGTTCACCAAACTGCTCAGAAAGTTAACAACCGGTTCTCCCGAAGTGGTGCGAACTGCCTGAATCCCACCACTGGGTTCGGCCCTCCATAACAGTCCCAGTTTCTCAAGTGGGAAAATTAATTGCCCGCCCCTGGTATACAGTATATGTGCAAGTTAGTAGCTTGTCCCAAAGCAATATTCTGTAAAAAAGCCTCATACGAAGAAGAATCTACAGAATCACGCAATGGAAAACTGGCAAAGTTTTCCAACCAAAAATGCCGCGCCTTCTCAGACCTCTTCAGATGACCTTGATCCTGTTTCCTTCAAACCAGATGCTCTCCTTAACCCCTGCTTCTCTAGAAGCATTGTGTGGTGTCAGACTTAGCATTCCTTGGGGAAATCATAGTCCAAAAGGAATCCCATGATAGAAAATAAGAGTATCGGTCTTTACATGGGAAGATCAGGAAATGCTAAGCTTTCCCGCTCAAATTTTTGGTAGCCAGCCCACTGCAAGTGTGGCTGTTAGACAAAGAAGGCAGGAATGTTGTTGTTTCTTTTTGCTACACACTTGCATAGTGCGTAGTCTGACCTTATCTTCCTTGCTGCTCTCCATGGTAACTGCAGCTCCCAGGCATGATTCAGTGTGGAGAACAGAGAAAGCTGTAGATATCTCCATAAGAAAAGCCCGTTTGCAGTCTTTTTCTCAGGCAGGGATGGGCCAAAAATAGATTGGAATGTACTGGGCAAGATCTCTAGATGACTTGCAGAAGATGTGCAAACGATTGGTTTTTCAGTTTAACTCAAAAATCTTTTGCTGGTTTCTGAAATGAAGAGAACCTCAGGGGGATTGGGGTGGGGGAAGGATTCAGGGGAAGAGGAAAATCAAGAACTTGAATGTTTGGATGAAGCGGTTCTTCGTATCTCTTAGGTTTGGGGAAGGTGTGTTTAAGCAAGTAGTTTTGCTCTTGCTACTGTGAGAGATTCCTGAGTAGAGCAAATATTCATGCTTGCCGTTTAATGTGTTTATCTGTTGTGCTATATTTATCCCATTGTTCACCTCAGTGCATATTTGCTCAGTCCTAAATAGTGAATCTTAAGGATTTAAAGTTGGGGGGTTTTGTTTTATTTTTTAAAGACCCTACAAACCTGGAATCCTTTTTCAGTCTGCTGCTCTGAAGATACTTTGATGTATAATTCCCCAAATTCACAGATGAGAATTATAGCACAACATGCTTATTGGGGAACACATTTCTAGAGATGCAAACACCTCCTCTATTTCCTGATCTCTCTTTCCTTCAAAGAGGTAAAGCTAAATATTATTAGAGTGACTGACACCTGGGTGATCAGAGTCAAAAGAATAGAAACCCGAGAGCAGCAGATTCAAATCTTCACTCAGCTATGAAACTAATTGAGTGGACCTCAGCCAACTAACTAGGCATTATTTTCTTAGCCTACTTTACCTTCAAGGGTTGTTAGAAGGAAAAATAGACAAAAGTCCTACCAAAGTGAGTTCCTTTCAGCACGAATTGTAATATAACAAATAAGCTCTCCAAATAATCTCACTATGTCTAATAAAACATGACTGATATACCGCTTAACAAGACACTTCAGTATCTGAGATGAAAGATAATAAAATGCGCCCACCTCGGAGATACAAGGTCTACTTACAACCCACCATATCTCTTAGGTTTAGGGAAGGTGAGTTTAAGCAAGCAGAAGCGTTAAGATACCAATCTGGAAAGGTTCTGTTTGTTTTTGGCATGCATTTGCAAAGGTAAGTGAATACTTAATGAGTACAAATTTCAAGGGAAGAACATACATTTCCGTGAGGCAATCCCAAATCTCATCTCTTTACTTCCTATATTTTAACAGGGAGAATAGTTTAGCCATTCAGCTGGGAATCAGACAGAGGTGGGACATCAGTTGACCAAAATGCCTGTACAGATCAATCCTCAGAAACCATACCCACACATACAGTGTCTTTAAATTTGATGCATGTCAGACCAAAAAACCACAGAAATAGCAGTTGCATCTTGAATTTTGCCCTCTGCACTCAATCCCCATTTCCAATCTGGGCTAGTATGATTGGTTAGTAAAATTTTAAGTTGGCGAACCCTACTTGAAGAAAATTGCATGTGTTTTATGATCTCCTGCTTTAGGACAAAAATATAAAAAAGATCCTGAAATTCATACTTTTAAACAGGAGCAGAATTATTTCCCTAACTCAAATATTCTTACATTTAAAAAAAAAAAATCCCACTACCCTTTGTTAGCGAGAAACAGAAAACACTCGATGTGCTTGCTGATATTCTGCTTCCATTTCACCCTCGCTCCCCAGGGAAGACTCCCTCATTGCATCTTCCATTTGTCCTCCTCACCTTGCATCTTGGCTTGAAGTTGTCCTTGGTTCAGGTCCCAGATGCCAAAACAGCATTGGTTGTGAGGACACTGGATCGTGCCATTGCGGCCATCTTCCAAAATTAAGCCCTGAAGATGCTCCAGTCCCTCAGTCAGAGCATTGGATCCATAGGAGACACAGCTACGGTTTTTACTCAGGGCATCCACATACCTACTTTGCTTTGCCAGCATCAAAAGCCAAAGGAGAAAGCTGTGGAACCCCATCTATTTTCCAGCAGCACCTGGTCTGGGTATGCAAACCCAGCTTGCCCGCTTTGGTGCCTCTCCTCCAGGCCCAGGTGGGAAGTACTTGGCAAGCTCGAGTGTGTGGGATGGGACTGACTCCTGTCAGCTAGTGACCACAAGCGAACAGGGGAGGGAGGCAATGAATGTAGTCAAGGAAGGACAAAAATGAACCTCTACTAGATCTGTCTTTATTCCTAGGTTTCTGAGATACCATAGAAAGAAAGAAAATCACCTCCCACAAGACAGCTGCGTTCATCCGAGGAAAAACAACTCCCCTGAAAACTCAAGGAAAGAATTTGAAATGCCCTAAGTTGAGATATCAACCATATAGGCCAAGGACATCTTTTCAGGTTTAGATACACATGTGAATGATGCTTGTGGGAGGCAGGCAGAATAGCATTTGGAGGTGGTTATCAGCAAACCTTAAATCCAATTTAGACAGATGTGTTTAATATGTCGCACATTGCACGTTTACAAGACTAGAATTTGGAGGAGAAGGAGTGTCATAAAAACCACAGAAGTGCAGTATTATCAATATGGAACAAATCCACCTCCCGTATATTGTAACTTAGTTATCCATGTCTAGTGTATGTAGTTGTTTAGCTTTGTAGAACCAGTTAATTAGCTAGAAGTACAAATGACCCTGAGAAAGTATCCAGCTGCTTTGAAACACTGATTAGAGTTGGGGATTATGTGTCCCCTCCCATCTTGATAGAGTTCTGACCATAGGAACATTTCAGCACTATAATAATACTGCACATTTCCATCTTATTCTTCTTCACATTTTAAAAAAACTTTTCTATTTTCTAAATTTGGGGACAGATAATGGCTTTGGAAAGCAAGACAAGGGAACAATCTACCTAAGAATTTGGAGACCTCTTATCAGTCATAGCAGATTGTTCTGAGTTATTTGGCCAACTGTAGGCCAACTTAGCTCAGCTGCATATATGCAGACTTTGAGAAGCCTTGGGTTTCTCAACTCCAAGATAAATACTGTATCATTTGTAATAGGCTAGGCTAATGTCTGTCTAGAAACTAGATTAACAGATAAACAGATTTTAGCAGAGTTGGAAGGGACCCTGTAGGTCATCTAGTCCACCCCCACACAAGCAGAAGACCCTACACCATTTCTGACAGATGGCAGTCCAGTCTGTTCATGAAAGCCTCCAGTGATGAAGCTCCCACAACTTCTGAAGGCAAGTTGTTCCATTGGTTGATTGTTCTCACTGTCAGAAAAATTTTCCTTGTTTCTAGGTTGAATCTCTCCTCAGTCAGTTTCCATCCATTATTCCTTGTCCGGCTTTTAGGTGCTTCAGAAAACAGGTTGACCCCTTCCTCTCTGTGACAGCCCCTTAAATATTGGAACACTGCTATCATGTTTTCCCTGGTCCTTCTCTTCACTAGACTAGCATGCCCAGTTCCTGTAACCGTTCTTTATGTTTTAGCCTCCAGTCTCCTAATCATCTTTGTTGCTCTTCTTTGCAATCTTTCTAGAGTCTCAACATCTTTTTTATAGTGTGGTGAGCAAAACTGGATGCAGTATTCTAGATATCCTAGCATTGCCAGAGTTACTGCCTTTACAACTCCCTGGATTCTTGATCATTCTAGAATTTGGAAGATGTAGTTGGAGCTTATCTATAGGGCACCAGGTTGGAGGGGGATGATCTGGGGAACTGAGGCACAAGGCCAATTGTGGCTCTGATCCAACTACTTTCTCCCATTTTCTGTATAACGGGAATCTCTCTGTATTAAAAAATTCAGGTATGTAGACACGTGCATAAAACTCTTTCATAGCACACCATACAAATGGACAGAGAATATAATGACTGTTATGACTATTACTCTAAAAAGCCACGTTGAGTTTTTAATTACTGTAGAGAGAGAGGAATGTCCCTGTATTCATTACTGTTACAGTCAGAATGAAGTTTCAAGTGATGTGGAAAAAAAATTATCGTCAGCTGCTACATACAACTGTCTCTGTACAGGTAGTCCTTGACTTATGACCACAATTGAGCCCAACATTTATGTTGCTAGGTGAGAAATTTGTTAAGTGAGTTTTGCCCTATTTTAGGACTTTTCTTGCCACATTTGTTAAGCAAATCACTGCAATTGTTCAGTTAGCAACACGGTTGTTAAGTGAATCTGGCTTTCCTGTTGACTTTGTTGGTCAGTAGATCACAAAAGATGATCACATGACCCCAGAACACTCCAAACGTCATAAAAATGAGTCAGTTGCCAAGCATCTGAATTTTGATCACGTGACCATGGAGATACTGCAGTGGTCATAAGTGCAAAAAAAAATGGTCATAAGTCACTTTTTTCAGTGCCATTGTAATTTCAAATGGTCATTAAATGAACTGTTGTAAGTCAAGGACTACCTGCACATGAGGTCAGCTACAACGTAATAACAAAGGTTTTCTTATGGACAGGTTACTAAAAAGATTATTACTTGAATGGGCATCTGATTGCAAGCACTCTGCTCTAATCATGGACTACCATGAATGGACACTTGTGTAAAAAGAGAAACTATTCGTATAAAATTTATAATCAAAAAATCTGCTTTTTGGCATTAGAATATGTCCCGTGGTAACTTTTAAAAGATAAAAAAGGCACCTTAAGGCAGGACAAGAAGTAACCGATGGAAACTGGTCAAGGAGAAATCCCATCTAAAACTAAGGAGAAATTTCCTGACTGAGAATAATTAATCAGTGAAACAACATGCCTCCACAAGTTGTGGGTGCTCCATCACTAGAGATCTTTAAGAAGAGATTGGACAGCCATTTGTCTGAAACGGCATAGGGCAGTGATGGCTAACCTTTTTGCCGGGACGTGCCAAAATCGGGGGGGAGCGTGGGGGGGTCATGCACACGCATACCCACACCCATAATTCAATCAGCCCCGCCCCCATGCATGCGCACGGTACCTCCTGTGCTCCCCCCACTTTTGGCACACAATGGCATGGTGGGCCGGGTAGGCCCGTTTTTCACCCTCCCCAGGCTCCAGAGGCTTTCTTGGAGCCTGGGGAGGGCAAAAATGGCCTTCCCCATCCCCCCTGAGGCCCTCCAGAGGCCGAAAATGGCTTGTTTCCTGACTTCCAGTGGGACCGTTTCTTGCCCTCCCCAGGCTCCAGAGGCTTTCTAGGAACCTGGGGAAGGTGAAAACTGCTTTCCCCACCCTCCGGAGGCTGGAAACGGCCTGTTTCCCGACTTCCGGTGGGACCGGAAGGTCTAAAAATCAGCTGGCTGATGCACGCATGCACGCTGGAGCTGAACTGTGGGCCTGCGTGCCCACAGATATGGCTCCGTGTGCCACCTGTGGCACGCGTGCCATAGGTTCGCCATCACGGGCATAGGGTCTCCTACTTGAGCAGGGGTTTGGACTAGATGACCTCCAAAGTCTCTTCCAACTCTTGTTATTCTGAAAGTCTAGGGACCTTTATATCACATACTTTTCCATTGAAATTCCCAAGGTATTTAGAATTTTGCTGGAAATTAATCAACATTGCTGTGATAGCACGGGGAAACAATTTTTATTCTTCCCATAAGAAGCATGTATTTCCCAAGCTTGGTCATCTCCAAGAAATATGGAATACAACTCCCAGCATTCATAGCTACTTGGCCATTTGGCTAGACATCAGAGCTGCTCTTAAGCCTACATTTAAGCCATGATGCCTGGGAAGTAAAGTCCAAGCATACCCACAGAGATGAGGGAAGTCTGATCTATATCTGGTGACTGGCCTCTGGTTGGTTTTCTCCAAAGCTACATCTTAAAAGAGTATATTTGTTTCAGTTACCTCGAATACCATTTTCCCATCCAATAGTACAGCATGCAAGGGTTTCTGTATTCTCCTATTTCCTTTTGGTTGCTTAAAAAACACAATCCCACAGTGGCATAAATAAAGCTGAAGCAGCTTTGGTTGGTGGTGTAAACACTTCTGCGGAATGCATCGATTTTTCCAGCTCCACTTCGCTTTACTTTATCACCATCTCAATGCTCTGTCATATTCAGGTTGATAAATAACTTTGCTGTAGTCAAAGCATACTCCTCCCTTTTCAGTACTCAGCGCTGGTCCTTCCCAGGTTTGCCTGTATCTGCTCATGTTAAGAACAATAAATATTCCTCGAATAAGGACATGGGTGTCTATCAAGAGCGGGCTCTTACTTTCTTTGCACTAGAATTCTCAAGATTCTCATTTCGTGAGAAGTGGTGTAAAATGACAAAGAATCATCTTAAAATTGCAGAGCTTAGATATGACAGCTCAGGGGGAAAGGAAACTGGTCTCCGGTTGTTATCTTTCCTCACCTAGCTGGAGCTGCTGGGACTGATGATTAATCCAGAAGGCCATAGCTATCCCACCATAAGTAATGGTTAAATGACCTTGATTATCTCAAGGGCATTAGTATCTTGATCAATCCCCAAAATCTTTCAATAAATCCCAGCAAGCAGCAGACAGAAAACCCTGGGGGAAAAAAGGATGAATGATCTCTTGCTTCCAAGTATAACATCTGGATTATAAAACCCACTGTTTTGTTTACAGTACGTAAACTACAAGCAGTCACAGATTTATCCAGGAAAGCCTCAAACAGGTTTTGCCCTTTGATCTGAGTTAAAATTACCATTTCGGCCAAGGCCTTGATCAAATTCTCTCCAAATACCTACAACTAATCTTTTCCCACAGATTTTTAAAATACTGGTCCCCCTCTGTATACACTTTTTTCTGTCCTCGTTTTTATCCTAGCTTTCCAAAACTATTCATGGTGGTGAAAGGACAGCCAACTTTCCTATAGCCAACATAGCAATGCTGCCCTCTTGAGTTAATTGCAGTGTAAAAACAGCCATGTTTGGATAGGGCACTCTGACTCGAATCATTACGGTATTCAGCTGGAAGTCATACCTGAAGCACTGGACGTAAGTTGCTTTTAATCTTTATATATTTGTTTTTATCAAGTTTGTCACATGAGAATTATCCTGTCTCCAAGTCGGAGAAATGGAGAAGGACAAAATATTGCAGCATGCTAAGAGAAAACTTACTTCCACGTAAAGTAACCCAGACTACCTTCTAGTATGAAAATAGCAATAGTATTTAGACTTACATACCGCTTCACAGTGTTTTACAGCCTCCTCTAAGCAGTTTACAGAGTCAGCATATTACCCCCAACAATCTGGGTCCCCATTTTACCAACCTTGGAAGAATGGAAGGCTGAGTCAAAAATGATCCCTTCATATGTACTTGGTTGCCACCTAAAACATCAAGCTAAAAAACTGGTGTTGGTCTATAAAAATAGAGTCACACAATCAGAATACAAAAGGGTTGGAAGGGACTTGAATTCATTAGAGATCCACACCTACGCCGTTCCCAACAAATGGCCATCCAGTTTAAATAATATCCTCCAGTTAAGTAGTCTGCCAGTTTCCATAGGACTTTCTTGTAGTGCTCCTATCATTAGGAAATTTTCCCTCATGCTTTACTCCAGAAACAACTCAGCTCTATATTTTGCATGACAATCTTCTTTCCGCCTACACTCTTTCCCGGTTAAATATACTCTGCCTCTCCAACCATACCTCATAGCTTATTCTTTCCAGGCTCCTTCATCCGATTGCTGTGCTGTAACATGTTACCGTTGTTCCTCAAATGCAGGGCACAGAACAGGAACCAGTGTTCTAAGTGTGATCCGACTAATGCAGAAGAGAGTAGAATGATGACTTTTCTTGACCTCTGTTTCTGCTGATGCAGCCTAGGATTTGCAATTACTCTGTAGCTTGTGATCCACAAGGATACCACTTCCTGGGCTTCCTCTCCACACATACACACACCACAGGGTTCAATTTATAGCTATCTGGATGAAGATAAACACATTTTCCCACTTTCTGTAAAATACAGCTCATCTATTGCCAGAATCTCAGAAGCACCTCCCAAGTATAAAATCACCCAAAACCTTACTAATGGCACCTACTGTATGGCCAGCTGTTTATTTTCAATATTGTTTTCTCTATTCCCAAGTTCTTTAACGTTATAGAGTAAAGAAAACATCACTTGGGCTTCCAGGCCCTTCAGCAGGAGTACTGCCCAGGACTTCATAGTCTTTTCATATATGTTCCCACATGGATCAGGAGAAAGGGATAATGGTCAGTGAGCACAGAGCATGTGCCCCAATATAAGATGAAATCAAGAGAACAATTTAATTGAATTTTCAGTGGCACAGCATAACAGGGCCAAAAACATTTGGAATTGCAGACCGAATTTCAAGTTGAATTATGTACAAACGACGAACATATAATTGCCAAAATGTATAAACTCTTGCTGAAATTTGAAATGGAAGAGGAACAAGCAAAAGAGCGAATGATAAAACAGGCTAAGCATTTTGGTCATCACATATTGTCGCAACAGCGGGAGAACATGTGGCTGAATTGAAATTCACATTATTTTAATCCACAGGAGTGTTTTTACAAAGTACATTACAAAATATCGTATGCTGTTGATATATGATTCCAGAAAAATTATCTAGACTGTACCTCAAAGTTGAAAACATGGACAACATTGAGGATCATTTTATCATCTTTGGAGAGCTTGTAAAAAAGCCAGAAAATTTTGGGTTCAAGTACATATATTGATTACAAACAATTTTAAAGACAAAGATTTAACTGAAACCATTTGTTTTGTTGGGATTAATGGAGAAGACTAGAAGAAAAACTATGGAAGATTATTTTTATATATGATCACTGTTGCAAGACAAATAATAATGTACAAATAATGGAAAGATTCTGAAACACCCAGAATGAAGAAACGATTTGTGATGTAAGTACAGGGATGGCAAAATTGTTTACTTAGAAAAAGATGAATTATTATATCAGTCTCTGGAAACCCTTACGGACTTTTTATTGAAAAAAAAGAAATCAACTGATAATGTATAGATTTGATGATTAGAAAGGAAACTTTGATGTGACCAGAGAGATAATAAAATATAACTATAACTGCTGTTAATGAAGATGAGTAGCATCTTATTTTTCCTCTTCTTTTCCTCTTTTTATTTCATTTTCACTTTATGATGTTTCTATCTCCTACCCTTAACTTAAAATGTGTATTATTTTCACTCTGTGGAAAAATTATACGGGTAGCACTCGACTTATGACAATTGGGTCCACAATGACTGTTGCTAAGCAAGACAGTTGTTCAATGAGTTTTGCCCCACTTTATGACTTTTCTTGCCAGTTGTTAAATGAATCACTGCAGTTGTTAAGTTAGTAACATGGTTCTTAAGTGAATCTGCCTTCCCCCATTGACTTTGCTTGTCAGAAAGTTTGCACAAGATGATCACATGACCCCGGGACACTGCAACTGTCATAAACACATGCCAGTTGCCAAGCATCCAAATTTTGATCATGTGACCACAGACATGCTGCAACAATTGTGTGAAAAATGGTCAACTCACTTGAAATTTCCAATGCCATTGTAACTTCGAATGGTCATTAAATGAATGGTTGTAAGTCAAGGGCTATCTGTACAGAGTAGATCTCCCAGAAAATAAGGATACTTGACAAAACTATTTGATTTATTTATTTATTTATTTATTTTGTTTCTTTGTTTCTTTCTTTCTTTATTTATTTATTTGATTTTTATACCGCCCTTCTCCTGAAGGACTCAGGGCGGTGAACAGATTAAGATTTCATATACATATAATAATTTTTATTTTTTTTTATAAACAGTAAATAATAAATTGAGTCAACTTGGTGTACCTGCTAAGACCTTGGCATAGAATTTAGATGTTTATGCTAGCCCTGCTTGTTGAAACAGAAAGGTCTTCAGGGCACGTCGGAAAGTGCAAAGATCTGGGATTATTCGTATTCCAGGGGGTATTTTGTTCCAAAGAGTAGGTGCTCCCACAGAAAAGACCCTCTCCCTTGGAACTACTAGACGACATTGTTTTAATGATGGTACTATGAGTAGGCTTACTCTGTGAGACCGTATTGGTTGGTGGGAGGTTATCAGTTGCAATAGGTGATCTCGTAAGTACACAGGTCCTAAGCCATGGAGCACTTTAAAGGTAAGAACCAACACCTTGAAGCGCACTCGGAAGGCCACCGGAAGCCGGTGCAGCTCGCGTAGAAGAGGTGTTACATGTGAGCGCCATGTTGTTCCCATAATTACTCGCGCGGCCGCATTCTGGACCAGTTGGAGCTTCCGGGTGCACTTCAAGGGAAGCCCCATGTAGAGAGCATTGCAGTAGTCAAGTCGGGAAATGATGAGGGCTTCAGTGACTGTGCGTAAGGAGCCCCGGTCTAGAAAGGGACGCAATTGGTGAATCAAGCAAACCTGATAGAAAGTTCCTCTGGCCACGGCTGTTATATGATCTTCTAAAGACAGTCGTGCATCCAGAAGGATGCCTAAATTGCGAGCTTTCTCTGCGGGGGTCAATGACTCGTCCCCAATAGTTAGTGATGGGACTAACTGGCTGTACTGGGACGCCGGCAGCCACAGCCACTCAGTCTTGGAAGGGTTGAGTCGAAACCTGTTTCTCCCCATCCAGACCCGTACGGCTTCAAGGCACCGGGACATCACTTCAAGGGCATTATTGGGGTGGTTTGTGGTGGAGATGTACAGCTGAGTGTCATCAGCGTACAGATGACATCGCACCTCAAAACCACAGATGATCTCCCCCAATGGCTTCACATAAATGTTGAACAGAAGAGGCGAGAGGACCGACCCCTGTGGCACCCCACAAGTAAGGAGCCTCGAGGTTGATCTCTGTCCACCTGTCAACACTGACTTCGACCTGTCAGAGAGGTAGGACGAGAACCACCATAATACGGTGCCTCCCACTCCCAGCCTCTCCAACTGGTGCAGCATGATACCATAATCAATGGTATCAAAAGCCACTGAGAGATCTAATAGGACCAGGATAGAGGACCATCCCTTATCCCGAGCCCTCCAGAGATCATCAACCAACGCGACCAATGCTGTTTCTGTGCTGTATCCAGGCCTGAAGCCGGACTGGAACAAGTCTAAATAGACAGCTTCATCCAGGTACTGTGGGAGTTGTTGTGCCACCACACTTTCGACAACCTTTGCTAAAAAGTGAAGGTTGGAGACTGGACGGTAGTTTGCTAAAACAGCCGGATCCAGAGAGGGCTTCTTAAGGAGGAGTCTCACCACCGCCTCTTTCAAGGCGGGAGGTAAGAATCCCTTGCTCAGAGAAGCGTTATTAATTCTCTGGAGCCAGCTATGTGTAACCTCCCGGGTAGCCAGCACTAGCCAGGAAGGGCACAGGTCCAATAAACATGTGGTCGCATTCAGCTTCCCCAGTAACCTGTCCACGTCCTCAGGAGTCACAGTATCAAATTCATCCCAGATAATGTCCTCAAGATCTGCCCTCGTCATTTCATCCGAATTAACCCAGTTAAGAGTCCAAGCCTTCCCGAATCTGAGCGATTTTATCATGCAGATATTGTGCAAAATCCTCAGCTCGTCCTTGCAGAGGGTCTTCCTGGGCTCCCAGCTGGAGTAGAGAGCGGGTAACCCTAAACAAGGCGGCTGGGTGATTATCTGCCGATGCAATAAGAGCGGAAAAATAGTTACATTTTGCCGCTTTTATCGCCACTAAGTAGGTTTTAATATAAGATCTCACTAGTGTTCGGTCAGATTTGGAATGACTGGCCCTCCAACTGTTCTCTAGGCGTCTTTTCCGCAGTTTCATCCCCCTCAACTCATCAGAGAACCAAGGAGCTGGGTAGGTTCGACGCCAGGTCAGAGGCCGCAAAGGCATGACCGGTCTAAAGCACCAGCGGCCATCCTATCCCAGGACGCCACTAGGTCTTCAGCCGATTCATGAACCAAGGTCTCAGGAAATGGCCCAAGCTCCATCCAGAACCTATCAGGATCCATCAGGCGCCTGGGGCGGAACCATTTAATTGATTCCGCCTCCCTGCAGTGGGTTGTAGCAGTCAGAAGGTCAATCTTAAGGAGAGAATGGTCTGATGACAAGGGTTCGATGACTATATCCCCTATATCTAGACCATTCAGCCACTGGTCAGAGATAAAGATCAAATCCAGAGTGTGTCCCCCCGTGTGAGTAGGGCCATGAACTAATTGGGTCAGGTCCCTGGCCGTCATGGAAGCCATAAACTCCCGAGCCCCTTCAAACGTTTCACCAATGGATGGCAGGTTGAAATCTCCTATAACCAATAGTTTAGGAGTCTCAACTGCCACCTCGGCTATTACGTTGAGGAACTCAGGCAGGGCTGCTGATATGTGGCAGGGAGCTAGGTACGCAATCAGCAGGCCCATCTGTAACCCATAACCCCACTTCACAAGGAGGGACTCACATCCAGTTGTCTGAGGGACAGTGACTTCCCTAGGGTCAAGACCTTGCTTTATAATGACCGCCACACCTCCACCCCTGCCCCGAGTCCTTGGCTGATGGAATGCACAGAAACCTGGTGGGCACATTTCTATGAGGGGGACCCCCCCCTTCATTGCCCAACCAGGTCTCTGTAATACCTGCCAGGTCCGCTTTTCCCTCCTGAATTAGGTCACAAATGAGGGGGGCTTTGTTAGCCGTGGACCTGGCGTTGCATAACATCAGCTCTGACCTTGAGCAACCCAAGGAATGAGAAGAGCTTTGGAGGTCGGAGCACGCCACCGCTTGAAGATAGTGGGTGCGTACCCCCCTAACATGATGTGGCCTCCTGCTCCCACATCTGCCCCTCCCAACCATAACCTTGATGGAACAGCCCATTTCCATGCCAGTATCTGTCTATTCCCAGTTCCGAGTTTCCCATGATGTAATTTTGTTGACTTTGGCTTCACTTTTGGAAAATTATTTACTAATCCCTCCCTCTGTGGATTGCCCCCCAAATCCACATGATCCACCCTGTTTATACCCACCCCCCTTTCAGAAACCATTGAAATTTTGGTTAGAAAATTAGATAAGGAAGCTCTTAATCCTCTCTTAGCACCATGCCACCTCTCGGGATTCCGAAACCCATCATCAAGGTAGGCCCTTGATAATGTGGAGGGCCAAATTTGCGAGAGGGGGGAGTCTCACAATGCCAAGAGTTCGGTCGCCAAATACATCTAGTAAGTCAGATGGGTATAGCATATAATGAATTGTTGCTTCTGTGTCTCAAAGAAGGAAGTCTCCAATCACTTATTGCATCACTTCCTCCTTTTGGAGACGGGAGCAGAAATCTTTCCCTTTCCAGAGTGCGTTGAGTCCTCTTCCTCACTTTTGTAGCGACTGCTTTTCAACCAGGGCTCCATTTGAATCTCAATCCTAAATCAAATTAATCTGTTATGGACTCAATCAGCAATGGTTAATAATAAAATCAGCAACACAAGAAAGGGATGGATTTAAAAAGAAAATATTTTAATAGATTGGAAAAAATAACCCCCAAAAGAGAAGAAAAGGTGAGTGCGTGCTTCGAAGAATCAAAATTCCCATACTTTGGTACATTTAGAAGAAAATCCACACCCAAAGAGTTATGGGGACAGTTGGGTTTAGTGATGAAGGATCAGGGTAGAAACCAGGAATTCATGATTTCTAGTTTCTAGTCCTGCCTTAGGCACAAAGCTTTACCAAAGAAGAGAATAAATGTAGCTCAGAATTGAACTGTGGAGTCCTTGGTGTTCTTTGAGCTTGGTTGTTTGCTTGCAAACATTTCATTACCCAGCTAGGTAACACCATCAGTGGGAGTTAGCGTGGGGTTTGCTCCCTGTATATTGGAGGGGAACTGACTTTCTCTTTGGTAGTTGTCAATTAAAGAGTATTGTTTTACAGAAAACAAATCTTACGGCTTTTATATTCATATGGTTTCCTTTTATCAAATGCACTGAAGAACTTGATTGCTGATTTAAGATATACCAGTAAAAACACTTCTAAAGGGACATATTTTGACCACATTCTGTCGTCATGTAATTTTTTTTACACTGTATAAATTTCTTACCCATGAACATTTTTCACTTTTGTAATTGTATTTTAAGATAATGTTGCTTCAGCATCTCATGTTTTCAACAATGACTCCGAGCCTCATGTAGATCCTACAAGTATCCTTAGAAAATTAAGGCAGACTGCAGTTCAGTATTGTATCTAAATGTTTAAGGAACATTATTAGATATTTAATATTTGGCTATCAGTGCCCACATTAGTAAAATATGAAGCCAGCAATGAAAAATAACCAGAAACACGAAACAATATGAAATCACGATTTTTCAGTGAGTTATAGCAAAATACTGGGGCTAAGTAGAAGAGAAAAGACATACACAATCCATATGGCCAGCCAGATTAAATACAAACTCTGTAGATACTTGTTTATTCCTTTCATTTAAAAAATGTAATCAGTATACAAAGGAGGCAAACTATTTTAATCTTTGTACAAAAATAGCACTTTTTAAAAGTGTTTCAGACATCATTACATAGGTAATTGGATTTTTTTTTTAAAAAAGCATATACATTATTACAAGATAAAACAAACAGTCTTTTACATAGAATAGACAAAATTATTTTATTGCCAGTGTTACAGGTTGGCTTAAGTGACTGCAGAGCTGTGCTATAAGCACCAGGAAAACAAAAATAATAATTAAAAAAAATGCATCCACCTTAGATCACTTCTCACTTCCTGGGAACAAATATAGAGGCAACCATGTTACTATGGAAGAGAATTACAAGCTATTGGAGATGATATAAAAGTACATGCATTATTTCATGGAATCTGAGCCAAAATTCCCTCCTGCCCAACCACCACCACAAAGCATGTGAAAAGCAAGTGCTCATCCTTTTGCCAGTGGATTAGGAAAATTAAATTAATTACTGGACACTTGTGGACCATTTAAACTGGATTGTGACAAGATTTTAATATAGAAAAGTCTGGCTCAAGGCACAAAATGCTACAGAGATCTCTTAAGGCTGATGGCATTGGCTTAACTATATACAATCCTTGTTTATAAAAGGAAAGGCACATTTTATTCCAAAAAACAGCACTGCAAGTAATTTTAAGATAATATAAAAATTAAACAGGTTTTACCATCTGGAAGAAGGAGGTTCCTTTTATGTACACATTTTATATTAAGGCCAGTTTGTATAAACTGAGGCTCAGTAAAGCTTTTCCAAGACCCAGCTTGCAACTACGTGTTTAAACGATCCTCAATTAATAATATTCTTGGAATTGAGACACATTCACACATGCAGCATGCGTCCAATTAATGGCTACCCTGCCCTCTCTCACTACACAGTCATTTTCAAAATTCATGAAGCCCTTCCAACTGTGATGGGAAAGTATTCAGTAAGACAACAAACCTCACCCAAAAGAAATAGCCTCCGGAAAGGGATGCTCTTTTTTTCTTTTTTAACCAAATACAACTCAAGTCCGCCAATAGTGCTGATCATACAAATAACTGAGCTTTGTTCTGAGCATACACACACAGAGCAAAGGATATTATTTTAGTGAGTGTGTGTGTGAAAACTGAACGGTGCCCTTTGTAAGCAGAGGCCACCTTTTGGAAGCACCAGACATTCTCAGCCCAGCAGATAACCAAGGATCACGCTATCATTCTGACCGGATCACAAGAACAGTCACTGCAAACAACGTTATAAAACGAAACTGAAAAATGAGGGGAAGATGGCACCAAATGGGGATGCTGCTGCCACTTAAAAGTGCAGACAACACCTTTAAAAAAAAAAATCTAAATGAGAAGACTCCAAAGGGAAACAGAAGGTAGGCCAGATCCTTCTGCACCAAAGACTTTCCTACATGGCTACCCATGCGGAGAGATCGAATTTCTCCAAGAGCACTATTTCAAATGGCATACATCTCTTATAAACACTCATGGTTACATTAAGACTTTAAAGATTCCGAGTTCTTGTCTGCTGAGCTAAAACCAAATGATGCAAGCAGACCTCTTTTGCGACAGAGGAAAAATCTAAGTGGTGCAGTACGGGTGGCAATTCATGTCTCAGGACATTAAAAAAACAACAACCAACTATCAGGAGTTTAAATGGAATGCAAAATTAGAACTTCAACACAGTGCTACCAAAAGTGTCACAGACTTGCCAAAGAGGCAACCGAGGTGGTCTCAAGCCAATGATAATTTCCATAGAATATGTTTGTTTTTGATATTTTTTTTTAGTTCCAGGAAAGGTACTTACTGCATGTTTTTCTGACAGTTTTTCTGTAACTGCTATTATGTTCAGTGATAGTACACTTAAGAGCCTATTTCAGACAATATTATTTATACACGAAAGAAAGAGAGAGAAAAAATGACCTGAGTTAAATATTTCTCTCCTTGGTTGAAAACCAAAAGAGCATTTTTAGGTCAGAGTGGGGAGTGAGGGTGGGGAAATGAGGGACACATATGTAATTCAATGCTACTATGCAATATAATCTTTGTAAAGACCACTTTCCTCCATACTCTGCTAAATATTTGGCATATACCATGCATACATTTACTTTGGACGTTGCAGAAAATACCTTCAGTTCTAGCAGAAACACAGAAAAAGCCTACGACAAAAAGAGGCACACACACACACAAAAAAGCAATTGTCACTAGGTGCTGCAATGAGATACTGTTTACATCACTTAGGAGAAATAAATACTGACATCTTCCAAGGGACTTAAAATCCCCAGCATTCCCCAAACAGAATTCTTCCATGCACCCAGCTCATTTTCCAGATTTAGATTATTACAAATAAAAATGTTCACCTCTATCCTTATTTCTGCCTTTTGAAAGTAAAGAGATTTATAATAGCATCTTCCCTTTCCTTAAGGGTTCACACTTCACAGATTTATTGGATTTCTACCACTAACTAGGAACCCTCCCCCTGGCTTCCTGAGTTGTAGCAATAGCTGTAAACTAAATATTGCTCTTTAGAAAACAAACAGGAGCCGAGAAGAGAGACTCATAAATCTTCTGTGATGGCCAACCTGAGACACCAGACTCAGAAAGTCTGTCAAGACAAAAAAAAATTCATTTACAGATTATAGATGGATTCCTTCTACAAGTCACACTGAACTGAGTGAGAAAATAATGTTCAAAATAGCAAGAACTGTCCAGTGCATTTTTAAAAAGGATGCCATTTCCTCAGTTGTGAAAATGTGTAAATGTGAATAGAGACAGGCTTTTATACAGACCAGTGTAGCACTTGAGAAAATGCTAGTGGTATTTTCTGTAACAGAAGAAAAACGATGAGGTCATAACAGCATTCCATTAACACCACATCTGCTAGGAAAACAGATACTTGAGAATGGATGCCATTAACAAGAACAATCTGGCATTATAGGGACGTTTAAAGGGGGGGGGGGGAATCAGCTATTATTTCAGAAAGTGGGAACTATCTATCCTGCAATCCTTCATAAACATATACATATTGTGTGTATAGTAAGTCTGTGGGTGTTTTGGGCGTATAAACAAAAATGTCATGAGATCTGGAGCATTTTTAGTTTTTTTTCTTAAGAACATATTTCTCCTTTCCCAAATTTGAAAATCAAATGACATCTTGGGCATCATAGATATCATACCGCTCTTCCCCCCAAAATGTAGAGCTGGTTTAAAATAGCAAGAATAAGCCCGCAGCCTGAAGTATGGGGCAATTTATTTATTGTTGTATACTAAATGGGCTAAATTTATCTAGAACATCAAGCTCCCTTCACTATGGCAAATAATGTCTTATCCAATTATTTCAGTAATGGCATTACAGTACTTGAAAATCTATCATAGTAAAAACCATCTTCTATCAGACTACTACAATCCTTGAGTCTCTGGAACATCCAATTCCAAGACCCTGAAACATTCTCTTGCTTTTGAGTTTGCACTGTATTAGAAATGCAATTTGCTTTACCTCTGATCTAACAGCAATACCCGGAAGATCACAAATCCCTACTTCTGTGACAAGGAAACCCTTAATAAAATGCTTGAGTTACATACTTACTCAGTCCTCCTGGTTGTACATTGCTTTATATTTGTTATATGTTTCTTATATTTGTTGTATGTTTCTTATATTACTGGTATAAGTCTGCCTTTTCCAATCCAATCCATCAAAATGAATAGAGAAATCGTAGCGAAAAAGGGAAAAGGCTAAGCATCAAGTGATAATTTCACCTCACCCAAAATAGATTGAGCAAAATCAATTCACCAGTGCAAATAATTCACAAGCACTACGGAAGTCAACAATTTACACCATGGCTTTCTTGTTTTTGATATGCTTTAAGATGCTTATGCTTTTTGGTCTTGTTTCCATCCTCTCTCAGCTCAACAAGCAGCATTTGTGAAACAAGAATATTCTTTTTAAAAACTCACACAAGATCGTGAAAGCGCTATCCAACTCCAGGTAAGGGACTCCAAGGATCCGCAGATGCAAGCACCTGGATAATTTGGGGGGCTGTTAATCTTAACTCCAGCGTTGTCCTGAGGAGGGAAAAACGATATTTTCTCCCTGTCCCTGATGAAAACAATGTTGTAATTCAGCTCTGCTTATGCAGAGAGGAGGAGGGTCAACACAATAAAAGGAAAACAGGACAGGACATGGCAAGAGAGGCATCAAAATGTTACCGACACAACACTTTATACTGAAGGCAGAGAAAAAATAATAATAAACTGGCTTTTATGCTGGAGTGGAGTGAAGTGATGAGAGAACTTCAGAGCAAAGCAATGGAAGCAACATATAATGGCCAGCTATAATACCCCAACAATTCATGGACCCTTTTGTGAACTTTCTGGGGTGTAGAAATTCACCATGCACATAACCAGCACTGAAGTATGCAAGAGGCAGGAGCTTCATGAAGGCTATTTAACAATTAAAGATTTCCCTCAATACTTTAATAAAACAAAATCTGTCATGCTAACAGAGGAGCTGCCTTGGTTTAAGTAGCAAAGGGAAAAGGACATAGGACTGATCAGCTGAACAATCTGTAAGGGACTGAACAATTTGTCTAAGTGGTTCACTCTAAACACAAGAGATTTTAGGAACTGTCTGAAGACTTACGGGGATGGAGGTGAGTGTCATAAGGCCCCATTCCTTAACAAGAGATTCCGCAAATACTCTCAAGCATCCCTTTTTCTCCCCATCACTTTAAAAAAAAAAATCTTGTAAGCACTGGCCTTCTTCACTTATTTCTTTGGTATTTGAACTTCCACTTTAGTTCCCTTTGTTGCAATTTCCTCATAATAATTGTTCTCATATGTAACCTCATAAAGGGAGCAAGCTGGCTAGCAAGCACTAAATTGCTAAAAAGAAGTTACAAATAGGAGATACAAAAGCCAATTCATAATTTATTCTCAATGGAGTGCCCAGCAACTGAGCCAAATATTGGATCGTTTGTCAATTTGGAAAGAACTAGGCAAGTCCCTTAGTGTTTCACAGCAATGCAGTATCTCAAGCTAAAAGAACCCAAACTTACATTTCCCCCCCCTTTAACTACATGGCCATAGCATTTGTCAAGATCTTAAACAAAGCACAACAGAGTCCAATACCATAGTTCCAACTTGCGCTGTAGTAAAATGGCTTGAGTTGAACCATAACACATATAAAGATCTCTCTACCACACCCTTAAGGTGCCTGGTATTCTTAAGAGTGGATCCCCTGGATTGTATGCATGCACAAATACTTTTAAACAAAGAGGATTCACTGCTTTACACTAGGGACTGAAAAGAATTCCCCTTGGGCTAAAAGTTGAATTCATGCATTTGGAAGGGAAGGGGTGTAAATTGTGTGTCACATTTCCATCTTTCCTAGGCTCACTTTCCCTTGCAAGTTGAGAACACAGTGGGTCATGGACCCTACCGCTTTGGGTAGGAAAAAAGGCGACAGGGACTTAAATAGACACTCCTTTCTCCGAATAGAGAAAAGTGGAAATTATCAGGAAGTAACTTTTTTTAAAAAAGGTACAGGTAGGTATGAGAGTCTAATCAAGTAAGGGAAGAGAACATTGGGGGTGGAGGTGGGGGAGGAAGACAAACCTAAAAGTTAAACGTAAGAAAAGCTAAATTATATATTTTTATAGTTACAATTAAAATGCAATATAGCATCTGAACATAAGCCTGAGCGCCGTTTAACAGCTCAATAAGTTCCAAGTTAAGGCATCTGAACTACAACCAAAGACTTTGGTTGCAGCACTTTTTAATCTCTTTCATCCAAAAGAACATATTTTATAATTTTATATAATTACAATAATAATAACAATAATAATATAGATTTTTTTTTCTGCTAAAAAGTATTTCAATGATCATATACATTTAGAACCAAGGCATGATGGCATTGGGGTACCTAATAAAGGTGAAGAGACCTAATATGGGGGAGGGGAAGAAAAAGCAAAAACAAAAATTAATCAATCAGTTCTGGGCCATCCCCATTTCCCAAGTATTCACTCTAGGCATCACCAGGCTGACCTATACAGCAAGCAGACCTTATTCTGCACACAATATTCCTGGGAGACAGAAATGGTATCTGAAAGCTAGATATGGCAGCTGAGTCCCCATCTTCTTTCACTTCTGTAATGAAAGGCATCTCTTGGATCTTGAGAATCCACACGTTTATACAAGATCAGACAGACCCTCAGAATCCATTGCCACTGATGTTGATCGACTGGAGATCAGCCACTTGCATGACATTGATGCCACTGCTTGCCAGGCGCGCGATGCCTTCTGGGCAGATGGCTTCCATGGCCACCATATTGGTTGCAATGAGGGCCGAAGGTGCTGCTCCACTGGTGTTCTCGGCAGAAGCATTCGCATCAATGGCGACTGCGGAGACGTCCATAGCCATGCTGTTAGGTGCGCCTGCCTTCTTGTTTTGGTGGGTCTTGATGTGCTTAGAAAGATGGTCGCTCCTCATGAAGCGTTTGGGACACTCAGGACAGGCAAATTTTTTCTCTCCTGAAGGAAGAAAACAATTGTGAAGCCATTCACTCATTTCATTCTTAAAACATAGCAGTCCAACGTCTTCCCATTAGCAAGTGTGTCCTGTTGTGGTTTCTTTTTGGAGAGTAAATTTCCTCAGACACCAGTCTTATGCCATCCAAATATACCAGTGCCTATGCCTATAATCACTTGCTTTCCCCCATTCTATGAAGATATTTCAACTTTGCTACTTTCAACAAATATTAGACATCCAAATAGGTTTTTACAAAGTAGGCCTCTAAAACTGACACATTTTAAATGCCATATCCTTGCATAGGTTTTTTTACTTTATTTATTTAGCCATTAAATTTATAATGTTGCCCATCTCACACCGCAAAATGACTCTGGGTGGCTTACAATAAGTCATAAATATTACAATATAAACAATAGTATATACAAAATTAGAAACCAAATCTTAGATTTCAGTTTGAAAAAGGTCCAGTTTTATTACTGATTACTGGCAATTTTTTACTCAACTGAATGTTCTCACATGTTGGGAATTATATGCCCATTCATATGGCTCTTTATGCCCTGATTCTCATTTTTCAATTCAAGGCTCATTTACAAGCCCTTAAAGCAGAAAGCAAATTAAATAATATTTATTTCTGTTTGATAATCACACACGTTTGCCAGCTGTGTTATTTTGTTTACTTTCTATTTAGCACTTTTAAATTTGCCGTTTTATATTCACTTACAATTACGGTGAGTTGTTTTTGAGTAATGCAAATACATCCCGGAAACATTATTTTCAAAGCACTTTCTGTCTCCACATCCCTAGTGCATTTTTATAGCGATGTAATTTCATTTTTAAAACTTTGAAGGCAAGGAGGTATTTGTTCCAAAGTACCACTGCAATTTTTTAAAAGCAGCAATGCTGCTTATAATAGCTGTAACTGTAGACAAGTCTTGACCCGTGATATAAAAACTACAAAGTGCTAGGGAGCACTTTTACATGCAGTAAACCAGGAAGGGATGTGCCATACACTTTATTTAAATGTTCAAATTTATTCTGAATAACTGAGAGGTTGCTCAACCTATATAGCTGTGTTAACAAACAAGACCCCAACACAAAACTCTTTTGAAACCTCTCCTTCACCTCAACTTACACACAGCACTTGTTGCTCCTTGCACTTACCAGTGTGTGTTCGCTTGTGTCGCTGTAGCTCATCACTGCGTGTGAAACGCTTGCCACAATACGTCCATGAGCAAACAAATGGCCGTTCACCAGTATGCCATCGAAGGTGAGCTCGCAGGTGAGATGTCTTCCCATACACTTTCCCACAGCCTGGGATGTGGCAGATGTGCTGCTTCTTTTTGCCAGGGTCCCCGGAGCCTCTGAAAACGATGACATATGTAAGAGTTAATCAGATAAACTGGTTTGTTTACCATTTGTTTTGCCCCATGGCAAAAAAAAAAAAAAGAGCTACAGTTGCATAGAAATTATCCATCGTCTTCTTGGGTAGTTGCCATCAGCACCAGAATTGAAGTCACAGTCTTCCACTGAAATCTAGTACTAATCACAACCTCTCCAATAATATAATGGGGGCAAACTGGGTGTAGGTTACTTTTTAATTAAATGACCAAAACCATGCCAAATCTTTCCAAGTCTTTTGCACAAGGAAGATACTTTGTGAAGACACACTGGACAGCCTTTAAATCTCACATTGTCTTCGCACTGTTTGTTCTCCCAAACTTTGAAAACGCCTATGCATTATATATCCCAGACAGCAGCTATTTGCACCTCCTAGATAAGCACAGATAGTTCAGGAAAAAGAAAGGTACGACTCTTTTCAGAAAAAATAAATGCTCTGGCAACACAGAGAAAAAGAGAGCGGTGTATGCTTGCACATACTTGGTAGCTACTGAGCATGAAGCAAAGTAAATACTGAACAAATTGTTATAAGTTTCTAGGTGTAATCTTTCCCCATAATATATACAACACAGGAATTATTTAATGTTATGTGTTTATGGATCTTATATAGGTAGTCCTCAACTTATGACCATAATTGAGCCGAAAATTTCTGTTGCTAAAATTCACATTTGTTACAGTGAATTTTGCCCCATTTTACAACCACAGTTATTAAGTGAATCACTGCACTTGTTAAATCAGTAACATGGCTGTTAAGTGAATCTGGCTTCCCCATTGACTTTGCTTATGAGAAGATCGCAAAAGCTGATCACATGACCCTGGGGCACCGCAACAGTTCTAAGTGTGAAAAATGGTCACTTTTTCAATGATGTTGTAACTTTGAGCGGTCACTAAATGAACTGTTGTAAGTCAAGGATTACCTGTACAGTATGTTCTAAACCACTTTGAGGCTTCTGTAATCGGTGGTCTATTAACACTGCAAGCAAGCAAATAGTGCCATTTTGTCAAACTACATGTTTCTTGGAATCTTTTTTCCTTGCAGGTCAATAGACACAAGAGAGCCGAACTCCATACATGTTATGGCTTTTGACTTAAAAGTCTGTGTCCCCAACAGAACATGCTTCCCAAACTGGAAATTCTACTTCTAAGGCACTAAACCAGGGGTGTCAAACTCGATTTCATCGAGGGCCACATCAGGATTGTGTTTGACCTCGTGTATGTGTCTGTGGCCAGCTTGACATCACTCATGTTGGTGTCATTTGTGGTGGCCCGAGCGCTCTGCCAGCGAACACAGGGCTTGAGGGGATTGCAAACCCCGGACTCTGTTTTCGGCTGCGACGGCCTCCTGCCACCCTGCCAGTGAAAATGGATCAGGGGTGGGGACTACTCGTGGCCCCCGAGCTGTTTTCACTGGCAGAGGCACCGCAGGCTGGTCTTTCACTGTTTCCAGAGGGCCAGATCTAAGCATCTAAGCATCGAGTCTTGAGTTTGACACCCCTGCACTAAACCAAGAGTCTATGATAATTCCTTCCTTTATTTATTGACCTTTGCATCAGAATCCACTCAAAATTTGCAGCCTGTTTTCCTTGCACAAGCTTACCTGCCATCGTTGTCTTTGCAATAAGGGCAAGTGCAGGCTTCTCTGCGCATTCTTCGGACTTGCTGTGGCTGGGCATCCGGACTGGCTTCCCCATCTTCCAGAGTGGTTCCATCATCAGCCAGCCCATCTCCAGCTGTACCATGGAGGCTAAGGTGGGTATTATGATCACCTGTGGAAGAAACTGGGATTTTTACCATCTCAAAAAGCCAAAAGATCATCTTTTACCAAATCAGTGAATTTTAAGCACATATATAATTTCACTACCTGAAAGTCAAAATAAAGAATGAATATATCCAAACACAAGAATATAATCAACTATATTATCATTTGTACAGAAGTTGTTCTAAATGTTATTCCCAATTTTCCTTTCTCTTCCTTTCTGTCTTTTTTTCCTAGTTTGTTTTACATATTAACTTTTAAAAGTATGTCTTAAAATTATCTGGATGACACATTTACAAGCAGGCAAAAGAAAAGAACACAGCCATACTTTGGGGCAAATGCTTGTGTATAATTGTTTTAATTAAATTATTTTCAGTGTCTAGTGTCATATATTAAATTAGGATTCTTAGCATATTGACACATAGATTGCATCCTGATGCCATCATCAGCCTTGTGCATACCTCAGAGTTGCATGCTTCATTCTCTCCTTTGCACTTCAAATTTTTGAGTAAGCATGACTCAGTATAACAATAATACATAAAATTACAAAACTCAGTCTAAACACTGTAAGAAGCTACTTGGATAAAAAGTGAAATGTTTCAAACCAAAAAGAAAAGACGTCCAGTTGCCATGACTCAACTTCCAGGCTACTCTGTGTAATATTTAAACATAAAATTTGAGAAAGGGAAATAGGCACCTTAACTCTGTTGAAATAAGGAACTTACTTATTTATCAAATTTAGAACCACACATCTTACTGTCCAAGTGAATCTGGGCAGTTTACAAATACAAAGTTCATAAATCATGCTTTGAAACTGGCCTATTCACAAACTAACCAGCTTTTAAATTAACCACACTTCCTCAGACTTGAATGGCATTATGAACTAAAATTAATATTCCAAAACCTCTCACAACTAGACATGATGGGGATTTCTACAATCCTAATAGTTATACAGAGCTGCTGGGGTATAACCAAGGAGTAGAATCTCTTCTTTGGCTTCCAGAGGAAGTGGGGAACTTACAAAATGCTGGGCTTAACAAAAATTTGGGTCATTTTTAGTATTTTGGAGTGTTTAGGGCAGGGGTGAAATCCAGCAGGTTCTGACAGGTTCTGGAGAACCGGTAGCAAAAATTTTGAGTAGTTCGGAGAACCGACAAATACCACCTCTGGCTGGCCCCAGAGTGGGGTGGGAATGGAGATTTTGCAATATCCTTCCCCCAGGAAAGGAGGGATTGGAGTTTTTGAAGTATCCTTCCCCTGGAATGGGGTGGGAATGGAGATTTTGCAATATCCTTCCCTTGCCACTCCCACCAAGCCACGCCCACAGAACCGGTAGGGAAAAAAATTGGATTTCACCCCTGGTTTGGGGCAAAATGAGTGGCTTAAATCTTGGATATACTTAATCTGCTCTTAAAATGACCCAATTACTTTCCACTATAGAATAGAATAGAATAGAATAGAATAACAGAGTTGGAAGGGACCATGGAGGTCTTCTAATCCAACCCCATTTAGGCAGGAAACCCTATACCATTTCAGACAAATGGTTATCCAATCCCTTAAACTCTTGAAACATGGCCGCAGTGGTGCCATGCAAAGGCAGCTATAGCCTTCTAGATGACAGAAGCCGATATCTTTGTTTATTACAATGTCTCCCTGCAATAGACAAAAATATCCATTCTTATTAATAATCTGAAATGTATTTCAACTTTTACACAATGTTGAATGTTTGATTCCTGCTGTGAGTTTCTGAAAATTTTACTGTTATATATTCATGTATGTATGTATCAGTGGTGGGTTGCTCCCGGTTCGGGCGAGCCGGTAGTGGTGATGATGTGACGTCACCGAACTGGTTCTTTAACTGGGAGCTGGGCCCTCCGGTCCGCCCCTGCGTTATTCCTACCTTTATTTCTCATTTTTTAGCCCAGCTGATAGGCGCGGCAGAGTGGATTGCCACACCTCAGCTGGGCAGAAACCTAATGCACTTGCGCAGAGCATACGCAAAGAGAACCGGTGGTAACACCGACTGGAATCCACCCCTGGTATGCATGTCATACTGTTGGGAGTTTATTTTGGAACTTGCAAAATGCTGGGCTTAACAAAAACTATTTTTTAAAGTATCTGTTTAGCTGGAAATGATTGCAGCAAAAACCAAGAAAGTTAATCTGCAAAGCTGATGTGAACTAACCCAATGATAAAGGGAGGACAGGGAATAATGCAGCAATACTTCTCCTAAGAAAAAGATCCAGAGGACTTTTTGGAGCCTGCTAGCTAGCTAATTACGGTGATTTCAGAAAGGATATAAGCTTGAGAAATCATCTGTTAAGTTCTGCACCACATTCTCTCTTCTTCCTTCCTGAAAACTAATATCCAGTTACAAAAACCTTAGAAATTATAGCTCAGTGCTGATGAGTTTTCCACTGCAAGATATAAAACACTTCTTAAAGGGAGGTGAGCTCAGAAGGCATGGCAAGCTCTGAAGCCTATCAATTTTTCTTCCCATTTTATTGGCCTAGGCTCAGGCAGTCATCTAATTGCTTTTTCTATAACTCCCACCTCACCTTCCCAAATTAGTTCATTCTCCTACAAGTTTCATTGTTTGGTTATTTTCTTGCATGGGGAAAAAAAAACCCTGGCACATACTGTTACAGATGTAAAAACTCAGCAGGCCAAGCAATCTGTTTTTTTTGAGGAAATTAGCATATGCCAAGTACATTTCAATTGAGCCAAGGGTTATGAACCGTCTTCAAGAGTGTTTCATAGCTCTGGCAATATGTTTCTATTTAAAAGAAAACATTGTCCTTAAAGCCAATGCTGGCATGAAGATTGCAACACATATTCCATGCACGCCAGTGCTCCAAGTACTAGATAAACACAGAATATTCTTTAACAGGTGAGGGATTCACAGAAGATGTTGGTGACAAGGAACTAAAGACTGTACTCCCTGTAAGCCTTGATCCCACATAAGTGTTCTTATAAAGCCTTTTATACTGTTGACAATATCTCACATAATTTATTTAGAGTAACATCCGCACAGGAAAGGCTAACCTGTGGTGATGCTCATTGCAGAAGAGATGGCCAAGGTGTGATTTAAATTGATGACTTTACTGGTACTTCCAATTGATGCTTTTTGTTGCCATACTAAACCAGCATTTAGCATGACAGGAAAACTCCAAATCACAACCTCCTTCCTCTGGTATCCTTTAGAATTAATAAAATTACTCATATATGCTGTGACCCCGTGCTCTGGTAACATGTACAAGTACAAAAATGTGATTGGACACATGTTCCTGGTAATCTACATGCCAACTGATTGATATAATCATAAACAGAAATAAATATTTCCCCCATAAAAGTGAATGGGGCAAATGGGGGCAATCCAAAGAAAATAATTCTTCCCGACTCTGTAGATTTAAATATATTTTCTTCACTTTCTTTTGTGAACACCAGAAACTGTATGGATTAATTGTGGAAATCTTCCAGAATATTTCCAAACAATTGAAAATAAAGTCTTTAAAAGCTTTACAGTCAACTGTTTGACCAGGTGGCTCAGTGGCTAAGATACTGAGCTTGTTGATCAGAAAGGTCAACAATTTGAATCCCTAGTACAGGTCTCCTGCGTGAGCAGGGGGTTGGACTGGATGACCTCCAGGGTCCCTTCCAACTCTGTTACTGTTACTGTTTGCCTCAAGGAGAGAGGGAACATACAGTACCTGCACTCCCCATCTCTTCCTAAAGGGGAATTTAAGACAAATCAAAAGCTTATCCCATTGTAAAGAAATAATTTTTGCTTCATTACAGCTGAGTAATAAACTTTGCCTTCTTGATAACAACTATGAACTTTGTGTCAACAATTTAAATAAGGAAGTCCTGATGTTAAGCAAGCACTACAACTATAAAATTCAAACATGCATGAATTATAAAGTATATAAAATTTCAATTTTTATTTTAGTGATTTGGATCTCCACTGTCCTGTTTAGATTTAATATCGTGTTCACAGATGCTCAAGTTTCACTTTTCTGGCCCCCCAATTTTAATTTGAGACAAAAGAGACCAAATGTAAACACAAACTAAAGATGCAATTATGGACCAAAGAAAGGGAAATAACTGAAATCCCACACATTCAAAATGCTTAATCTTGGTTCTAAACAAGCCAACCATTCCCCGAGAAACCAAATGTAACCAAAAGCAATAGTCTACTTCACACAGCGACATCATACAACTTTACAAGAGCCTTGGTGGTGCAGCAGATTAAAGTGCTGTTAACTAGCACCAGCTGCCTGCAATTACTGCAAGTTCGAATCACACCAGGCTCAAGGCTGACTCAGCCTTCCATCCATCCGAGGTAGGTAAAATGAGGACCCGGATTGTGGGGGCAATAAGCTGACTTTGTATAAAAAAGAACACTGCTGGGAGGGGGGGGGCGACGAAAGCCCTACTAAGCAGGTATATACAAAAGTATGAAGGCTATTGCTTAACGCATTGTAAGTTGCCCTGAGTCTCCGGAGAAAGGCGGCATATAAACTGAACCAATAAATATAAATAAATAAATAAATGCCTTCACATGGGATGGAGATAAGATTCCGATATGGCCCCAAATCAGTCTCCAAACTAATTTCACTTCTTTTCCCAAATAGTAGAAAAAAATGGAAATAAAGCAATGGACTGGATTATATTACTTCAAATGGGAAGTGCGGCAATCTACACTTCTGAACGTTTGTTATGTTTAAGGAAAGGTAGAAGAACAGATTGATGTGGTGAGAAAGTACACCGTGCTTTTTCTTTACTGCTGGTTTTAGCCAACTGATCAAGAAGCTAAATCTTAACAAGGTTTGCTGCGTGGACCTGGTTTGTAACCAAAATGGCTAGGGCCTCTGCACAGCTCTATCTTGCGTCCCAGTTGTGCTTTTCCTAGATTAGAAGGCCCTGCTCACTATCACTACGCCTCTTTGTTTGAACTACAGCAATGCCCTCCACCTTTGGCTGTCCACGAAGACCGCTGAAAAACTTCAGCTGATCCAGAAGGCAGAACTTAACTGTTCTGCAGAAACTGCTGCTTTGATAGCTGCACTGGCTTGCTCGCAGGTGTATTATCACGTCCTCCGAAGCTTCTCAATGAAACAAAATGTTAAAAGGTTATATGGTATTTATGTAGCTACTTACCAAGCACATCAAAATTATATTAATGTAACTGAAATATCTTTACAACTCCCCAAGGCATGTCACAACTTTTGAGCATCCCTAACGTTTGGAAATTCAAAGTTGAAAAATTTGACACGCCAGGCTAAAAAGGCGCAGCATTAATCTGAAGAGCCAGAAGGCAAAACAAACGCTTCAGACAGCTTTCGAAGATAATAAGCTTGAGCAGGTGGGACCTGATTCAGATAATGAGAGGATAGATTCTGGCAGGGCACCTAACCCAAGAATATACCACTGGAGCAAAGGTAAACAGCACACCTGCCTATGCCAGTACCTGTGGTTATATAAGAACAGTCTTGGGGCCCTTATACATCTCTAACTCTGGACCCATGTTCCTCTCACTCTTGGCCCTTGCCTTGCACTCAGAACCTCACTTCGATATTCAGACTAGCTAGTATAATTCTCTGGTGCCAAGACCTTTGGCTATCGTGGATAATACCTGCAGCTCCACTTCTGCCTTTATCCTGCTATCACCAGGTGCAGGATTGGGTGCAACTAAAGTTGCTGGATATCACCATTAAAGCCCAACATGGCTTGAGACCCAAGTAATCTCTGTGAAGAAAAGGCTCCCTTGGGGTTCCTATCTCTACAGAAAGGCATCTGCAACAGGCCTTGCCAGTCCCTGTCCCTCTTTCCTGGAATAGCATTTCTCTGGAGATCACATTGGGGCCAATTTTCTTGGCATGGTGAAAATACCTGTCTTTTTTTAGTGAGCCTTTCAGTTATTATGTGTTGAAATTGCTCTTCCTGCAGAGGGAACATTTATTTAGGCCAGGCCAGGGATCTGCAACCTTGAAACTCTCAAAGAGCCATTTGGACCCGTTTCCCACAGAAAAAAAAAACACCGGGAGCCACAAAACCTGGGTAGGCGTGGCCAACTCAATGCCACTCCCACCCAGACACATGACCTACCCTAGCCATGCCTACCAGGGTTTTGTGGCTCTGTGTGTTTTCTGTGGGAAATGGGTCTCTCACTCTCTCCCGTTTTTCTCTTTCTCCTCTCCCGCTCCCTTCTTTCCTTTTCTTTCTCTTCCCTTCTCTCCCTCCATCTCATTTCTCTCCCTTCTTTCATTTGTTTCTCTTTTTCCTCTCTCATTCTCTCCCTCCATCATTTTCTCATTTCTTTTTCTCCCCTTTTCTCTCTCTCTCATCTCTCCCCCCCCCCCATGTGTGTGTGTGTGTGCTCCCTTTTGAACCATTTCCAAAAACAGGTGAGGGTTGGGAGGTTTTTTTCCTGATGTTCTTTCTTCTTTGGGTGCTTTTTACCATATGATTTAAATCAAGAGTCATTTCAGGTTCCCAGATAAACGAAGCTCTTTGGTCCCACTGCTGTAGCTTGCCACCGCCATGGCCTGCTCGCTGCTCTTGAAGCACCTTGCCCAGCACACTTAAATTTAGCGGGCTTCACAATGGGGGAAATGACATCCCCTTCTCCTCCTGGAGCCCATTACAACACGGAGAATCAGTCGCAGCTGGGTCAGGCGTGTCTCGGAGTGGAGATAAAGTTGCGTGTCTCCCTGAGTGACCGAGGTGCAGGACCAAGAAGTGCCGGAAGACGCGCCCATGCACTTCCCTCCCGCTCTGAAATATGGAGCGAGTCTCCATCCCCGCTGCTGCCCTTACCTTCTCAGGCCACGCGAGGAGTGACTGGGAGAGGAGGGCAAGGGGTGGGGCCAGCCAGCTGACAGGGAGCCACAGCAGGAGGACGAAAGAGCCTAATGCAGCTTGGGAGCCACACGTTGCCGACACCCAATTTAGGCTGTTCCCTCCAGATTTGAGGATATTTCTTTAGATATTTTAATCCTCTTTAGATATTTTAATCTGCAGGTATTTTAATATTTGTGCTATTCTCTGAGGAGCTCAGAGAAGGCAAACAAATGAATTCTAATAACAAATACGTGAATTGTCTTTATAAAAGGAGCAAGGTCTTTGGCTAAAACCATTAACTAAGCAAATCAATTCTATGGAATGTCACTTGCATGCTTTGTTCAGTTTACTAGCACTGCTCACTTGCAGCATTTATTGCAGGTCATGGAAAAGGGAAAGAGAGAACAATTATATAGCGTGATTTTGACAAATTCAACTAGTCAGCAGGGAGGGGGATGCAAACCTCCACCCATTAGGATGAACATGGCACGATCTGTGAAAGTGCAAAACTTGTCATACAGATTCATGTTCATTATATGAGATACAAGCAGATCTGAAGCAGTCCTCAAATGGCTTGCTCAAATTCCCATCTGTTCAGTTGCTTGCTTAAATACCTACATGCTATCGATTTTTCTCTGCAAGGAGTGGCAGTAAGTGCTCTGCCACTGAGTCATCTTTGTTTTCAAACAGAACAAATATGGTTGACTTGGTACAAGAATGCAATCTTTTGATTTAGTTACTGAGCATTTGACCTATGTGAAGAGCTAGGTTCAGTTTTCAAGCTCTGTATTATGATATAGCTCAGGCACAGATCTTTTGTGGTTTCTTTACAGTAAGTTTATCTTAAAAACTTGTTTACCTTAATATCCTTGTAGACAGTTGAGATATTACTAAGAAGTAACCTATGTTGCTAACACCAGGGTTTAAAAAAACCCATGGTAGCTGGAATCTTAGGATTCCTTTTACTAACAAGCTGCATTTCTATTTTTTAAAAGATTCAAACTATGAACTGTGTTATCTATGTAAACCACAACATACCTTGTTCCCATTTCTAATTTGTTATACAAATGAAAATAAGGAATGTTTTTCACCTATTTGCCATTATTATAATTAAACTAAAACATGTCATACAAGTTCTTTGACCAAACATTATGTTATTTTCTTTTTTTTAACATCTGTACCTCTCACCAATAACTCATTTCACTGTTGTCAGGTTGAGAATCTGGCTAATCAACTAAAGCAAAGAGCCTAATCATGGCAGAATTTATTCTTACTAGAAGTTGCTCAGCCCTGAGCTAACTTCAGTGCATTCATCAATCATGGTTATTTCAAACCCATTAGTCGGAGCATTCAGGACTCGTCTGCCTCATTTCTTTGGGCATTTCAATTAGACTTTTTTTCCCCAAAGACAATATAATAACTCAGTTACCATTTTCCTCTGAACAGTCAGTGACACTTTCTGCTTATAAAATCCCAGGTTTTTTTCCTTTATTACTACTGAAGCAAGGACAGGTTGCATCCCATTTCAAGCCAATGGTTTTTTTTTTTTAATTTGATTTATATGCCGCCCTTCTCCGAAGACTCAGGGCGGCTTACAATGCGCTAAGCAATAGCCTTCATACTTTTGTATATTTATACAAAGTCAGCTTATTGCCCCCACAATCTGGGTCCTCATTTTACCCACCTTAGAAAGGATGGAAGGCTGAGTCAACCTTGAGCCTGGTGGGATTCGAACTTGCAGTAATTGCAAGCAGCAGATGTTAATAGATGTTAATAACAGGGTGCTTTAAACCACTACAGGCTCTGTTATAATGTTGAAGCATAATGACAGCCTCATGCATTTGCTTTCAGTTAGCAGCATTGATAACAACTAGGTCAATTAAAATCTACTTGTCTGATCACTACAAATCCCTGGCCTACCTAATTTTGCACATTTTATAAACCATTATCAAAAGCAGGAAGCAACTAAAGGCAGTCTTTGCATACAACAGAAGTTCTGGTCTCAATTGTGGTTTTATGTCAAAGACTACCTTTAGTTGCTTCCTGCTTTTTTTAATGGTTGATAAACTGTGCAACTGTGTTATAAACTGTGTTTAACCAGATTAAGTGAGACACGCCTGATTTGGGGTTTTTTGGCACAACTGTTAAAGAGACTCACTGAAGTTCTTAAGAGATGCACGTGGCCATTAAGTGAATCCGACTTCCCCTACCGACTTTGCTTGTCAGAAACTGGCTGGGAAGTTTGCAAATGGTGATCATATGATTGCAGGGTGCTGCAACAGTCATAAATACATGCCAATTGCCAGGCACCTGAATTCTGATTATGTTACCTTGGGGATGCTGTGACAGTCGTAAGTGTGAGGGCCAGCTGTAAGCTACTCCCCCCCTTCTAACTTTGAATGGTCACTAATGAATCTATGGTTTATCATCTCTCCTAATTGCTACACTGCTGTATCACTGAGAGAGGTTTGGGGCCATTAATGTGCCAGTGAGGCCAGCGTATGAACTACTGACGGGTTATCTGGCCTGCAACTGATTAAAATGCATTGGAGCGAAGGTGGAAAATAGCAATAGCACTTAAGACTTATATACCGCTTCTCGGTGCTTTTACAGCCCTCTAAGCAGTTTACAAAGTCAGCCAACAATGTGGGTCTTCAATTTTACCCACCTCGGAAGGATGGAAGGCTGAGTCAACCTTAAGCCTGGTGAGATTTGAACTGCCAAATTGCAGGCAGCTGGCAGTCAGCAGAAGTAGCCTGCAGTACTGCATTCTAACCACTGTGCCACCTCGACACTTCAATAAGTGCACCCTTGTAGAACAGAATGAAAATTGTATTTCAATTGAGAAAGATCACGTTAAAAAACAGCCAGGAAAAGTGAGAGAGGCTGGATAACTGAAACATTGAATTAAGTAAGGTTCTTTATTTCTTTCTCAGATTTTTGTACATTGAGGATGAAAACAAGGAATTTCAATATATGCCAATCAAAGCAGTATGATAACATAGGGCAGTTATTATCTGAGACTCCTTAATCAACACTCATCAATAAGCTGAATGACAAATCTATTTTATTCATACACTCCTCCTGCTGGGAGTACTTTACTTCAAGTTTAAAGTATGGCTAAATCAATATAAAAAATTGATCTTGTTAAGTGCTAATATTTAGTAGAACTGTGCAGGTTTACAAAATGATTCAGAAATACCTCTGCTATTCATTAAAGGTTCACACCTTTGGTTACACTTCTGTGCAAACCTGGGGAAAAAACATCCTACTTTAATTAATCAAATCTTTAAAATAGCAGATATTGATTACAAGCTCTTAAAGCTACACATCCCCCAGGCTTATACAGAAAAGTCTTTTAATAAATAAGGGGAGAATCCTAGGCTGATGCTGAAGCTCTTCTTCCAAATTGTTTCCAAATCATGAAGAGTCCCCTAATATTTAACAAGCTGGGAGTAAAAATCCAATCTAATGCTAATACTTTTAATACTGAACACATTAGAAAAATTCTGTCCTCAATTAACTTTTTAAATAACTGTTTTTGTGCAATGATGAATGGAGAGGGGTGGCGGAAACCATTCACAACCCAAAAGTATCAACTACTAGGATGTGCAGCAATGTGGATTTGAAAGTAAAAAAGCTGAATTGGAGCCCTGTCTGCAACATCTTCAATCTACAAAACCTTTTCCCCAGGATTAGGGGCTTGCCCTCCACCACAGTTGCACAATGTGGGAAATTGTTTGGCTTCAGGAGCTCCAGCGTGCTTTTCTGCCTTCAAATCTGAAATGTTACACAGCTCTATTATTGAGGCCATTTGCACCCATAAGTTAAGTAATTACTAGTCATCTCAACTCTAAGCCATCCCCTTTCATAAAACATGCTTACAGGACAAGAATCCCAAACAGTGGCTACATCTGGGCCAGTAGGCATCTTTCAAAAGCTAAACCTTTGTCAGAAGCATTCCGAAAAATGGGTGCCAGAATGGGTAAGGCCAACCACAAAACATCATATATCACAGGCAAAGTCAGTACTGGGACAGACATACCGTGTTTTCCTGAAAATAAGACCCTGTCTTGTATTTTTTTGAACCCTGAAATAAATGCTTGTCCTTATTGCCATGCGATCAAAAGCCTGATTGGGTTTATTATTAGGAGATGTCTTATTTTGGGGGAAACAGGGTACACACACACACAATTTTACTCAAGTTTTTAAAAAATAAAATAAAGACAATACAAAAAGAAAAGAGGTGAAAAAACAGCAAAGCAAGAAAAAAAAAAGGACAAGGTTTCTGGTCTTCTTAACAACTATACTTATATTTTACCTTAACAATATAATATATTGTTACAATATAATTTTCTTCTCTCCATAGTCTACACCTTTTCTAATTATCAAACGCATAAGTCACAAGGCTTTTTTCTCTCTCTTTTTTCCAACAAAAAGTCCATAAGGTGTTTCCAGTCACTAATAAATGTAGTTATTAGATGCAAATCATTTTTAAAGAATAACGTTGTGGTTTAGGCATGGTACAGAAGTACAGATTATGCTCGAGGTGGAAGCTTTACTCGCTTTCCAGTAATATGATTTGTATTTAAAAATCATTCAAAAACATTTGAACAGACAGAGAGCTTGGCGAGTGCCAAGAATAATGCATACTACCGTGCTGTGGTGCCACTTTGGGGAGCCAAGATACAGGCTATCCTCTCAGGACAGCCCTTCATTTTTACCACTGAAGATGGTAAAAGGGATGTTATAGGAGCATTGCTACGGCCCTAAATATTTAGAGGTCACTCTAGACAGGGCCCTAACATATAAGCAGCACTGTACCATCAGTAAACTGGAGGTCAGTGAACAAAATAACATCCTCAGGAAATTAATGAGTTCTACCTGGTGTGCCAAACAATAGTTCTGGCTCTTTGCTATTTGGCAGAATACGGATGCCTAGTCTGGTATAAATCAGCACACACTGGGAAAGAAGCTAGCGAATTATTATCTGATGCCTTAAATCTACCCCATTAGATAAGATCTACCACCTATCAGCATTGCCCTACCTGCTGTTCATAGAGAAGCAGCAGCCTATAGAGAGAGGTTTGAAACATACATGTTTCAACATACATCTAGGCAACACCCTCTCTACGGCCTACAACTAGTGCATCGGAGATTAAAATCAAGGAAAAGCTTCCTTAGGTCGACGGAAGACTTTGAAGAATTTGGAAGCATAGAGTGGCCCTATAGAAAATAACGAAGAACCAACATTGGATGAAACCAATGGAAAAGCTGGCATCTGGTTGTGGGAAGTATGGAAATCGCTGAATAGACCATGCACAGATCCAAGATCTATAGACACCCTGAATAAATGGGTTTATTAATAAATGTCTTTTGCTCTTTGCGATTGTGGTGACATGCAGACAACAGTATATCTGTTCTTTGTGTCCTGATCAGGGTACACTTGAGAACTTCATGGTAGCATGACAGAATGCAATTGATGTTGCTAGTTGTGGGCAATATTTGTTTAACTTGTACATATTTAATCTTGTATTTTATATTTTATGTTGTATAGTATGCCTTATTTTAATTGTGATGCCTGTGACTCGAATAAACAATTTTTACCACATAGAACTTGGTATAAATATTGAATGTAAAATTGAATGAAATTGAAATGTCAAAAAATGATTTAAGTGTTATACTTGCAAGAAGAAGAAAAAACATATTGTTAAAAGTAAAGAAGATAAAGGATTGGAAGATTGTTTGGGTAAAAATTTAAAAGGAATAAATAGAGTAAGATGAAATATATTGTTTATAATTAAAAAGATAAGAGGAATTTTGTGAAATATACTTGATAAATGAAAGATCGGGGTTGCCTGGACTCCATAGTGGAAAATATTAAATTGACGATGAATACAGCAATAGAGAGAGATGAAGAGAAGAGAAGAGAGGTGGAAGGGAAGAGGAAAGAGAGAGAGGGAAGGAAAAGTAGGGAGGAAGGAAGGGAAATTAAGAGTAGGAGAGAGGGGAAGATGGGGGGAAGAGAGGAGAAGGAGAAGGGGAGGGGAAGTAGATAAGAGAAGCAGAGGAGGGGAAGAGAAAGTAGGAAAGAAAGAAAAGAGGGAGATGGTAGGTTGGAGGAGAAAGATTGCTGTACAATAAAAAAAAAGATGAAATGGAAGAAAGGCAACCCCGAATAAACACATATTAAGATAAAGAATGAATTGTTAAAGAATAAAAGAGAATAAATATGAATAAACAGGAAAATTAGAATTTGAGGGCGAAAGAAGATGTTGTTTATATAAGTAAGCAAAGAAATATTGAGATATGATTAAAAAAAGGGGAAAAAAGAAAATTGTGGCAAAAATTGTACTTGAATTTGAAAAATTGTATAAGATAAGATATGGCCAATACTCTGTTCAAAAAAGATGTGGGTGAATGTGGTAAAAAACTTGATTTTTTTAAAAAAGGACATCCAGTTCAAGAAAAACTATAATGGATGCAAATGCAGGCAAAAAACCCACACCCCACAAAACAACACTATTTGTTTTCTTTTCCTTTAGCCAAAGTGATAGCTTGCAGCTTTTTCTCACAGTCTTTTCCAGAAAATCTAGACTAACAACATTATTAGGAGACATAATTGTATCTATTAGAGAAACACTTAATTGTACCCAAGGTACACATTCAAATGCCACTATAGCTTTCAAAACCAAGCTTCAACATTAAAGGAACCAAACATCCAAAATACAAACATTAAATATGCAAAAACAGTGTGGCTTTGGCTAAGTGTTTTTGCTAGGAGCTTAATGATACAACTTCAGACTGAACATCAGACTGAATATTTGTACAAAGAACTGAAAGAACAAAGCTAGGAGCTTAGACTAGCTCCATACACAGATACTGTATGTACCCTTAATTCTTTTTAAAAGCACTTTACATTATCAAACATCTTGTGCATTAAGGGGGGCAGGAACCCAGCAGCTCACCAAAAAGTAAAAGAAGAAAACTGAAAACTACAATGTCAGCTCTTCAACATACCTGTATTTTACAGGTTAAATATGTTTCAAAACAAGACTGCGCAACTGAATTTCTACAAATTGCAGTGCTAGAATGAATCATGAAGGGAAGTCCTAATCCTTTGCATTGCAAGACACATGAGGTATGCAGAAGTTGCATATTTCAGTATTTATTCCACTGAGCAAAAGAGGTTTTTTTAAAATAAGTTATATAGATATAAATCGATGGTAAGAGGCAAGTACAAAACATTTATGGTTTCCCTATTTATGGTCTCCCTGCCCGTATTTTAACTGCTTCTGTCATAAAATTTAAGTACTATGAATCACATGTAACCTAAAAACTAGATAATTTAATATGAAATTATCTAGTAACATGAATTTAATCTCTATATATACTCATAATATATGCAATATTGCAACTAAGTCTTGAATGTGCATATCTCTCTGTCCTACCAATGTCTCTTTCCTAACAATTAAAACGGACAAAACGCAAGAAAATACCAATCCATGTAAAACTTCTTCTAGCTGTATCATTAAATCAGTGTGTATCAGCACATGGTAGCTCTTTAAACTTTTAAAACGAAGTGAATGAGCAACCAAACTGAAAATGAGATTCCAGTTAAGTAACTGGAAACTGATGTACATTGGGACAAAAAAAATCCTAACTTCACACATATGCTGATTGGGGCCTGCACCATAACTTAGTAAGGATACAGGATAAAGTACAGGAAAGTTTAAATGCCTTCCATTTGGAGAAAACCAGAAGTTTAAATACCTTCCATTAGGAAAAAATACTAGTAAATTGTGGGATTCTTTAGCTTAGAAAAAAGGTAACTACAGTAGTAGTTGTTGTTAGTCGCGAAGTCATGTCCGACCAATCGCAACCCCATGGACAACGTTCCTCCAGGCCTTCCTGTCCTCTACCATCCCCTGGAGTCCATTTAAGATCACATCAACTGCTTCAGTGACTCCATCCAGCCACCTCATTCTCTGCCATCCAATTCTTCTTTTGCCCTCAATCGTTCCCAGCATTAGGCTCTTCTCTAGTGAGTCCTTCCTTCTCATTAAGTGGCCAAAGTATTTGAGTTTCATCTTCAGGATCTGGCCTTCTAAAGAGCAGTCAGGGTTGATCTCCTCTAGGACTGACCGGTATGCTCGCCTTGCAATCCAAGGGACTCGCAGGAGTCTTCTCCAGCACCATAGTTCAAAGGCCTCAATTCTTTAGCACTCAGCCTTCTTTATTAATGTGTATAAAAATCATGACTACTATGGAAAAGGTAGACAGGAAGAACACTTTCTTTTTCAAAATATTAGAACCAGAAGTCATTCAATGCAGGAGTTTTAGAATAGACAAAATGCTTCTTTAGAGCAGGGGTCTCCAACCTTGGCAATTTTAAGCTTGGTGGACTTCAACTCCCAGAATTCCCTAGGCAGCAAAGCTGGCTGGGGAATTCTGGGAGTTGAAGTCCTCCAGGCTTAAAGTTGCCAAGGTTGGAGACCCCTACTTTACAGTATGACTAGTTGTGAAATTTACTATCACAAACATCTACTTATATCTTACATCACAAATATCTACTTATTATAAAAGCGAATATCCTACTTTTAAACAGGACAGCATAGCTAATGCTCCCATCCCTTATCTGTTCCCACAATAACAGCCTGTGAGATATGTCGGCTGAAGCAGTGCAACTGGCCCAAAGTTACTAAGTGAGCTGAGAGTTGCTGAAATACACAAGAACACAGGTCTCCAGCCACTCCTAGGCCCCTGCGTGAAACCCACCTTTACTTTGGCTTCAAATGTTAATCGACTTTTTGCTTTAACGAATAGCCCTATACCATTAGTCAGGTAAATCAAGGATTTATTGTAACAGTTGAAGAGTGCCCCCTACCTCAGTTCAATTACCTCAAAGGTTCCTAGTCAGTCATTGTGCAAAAAAAAAATGTGGGCCAAGTAAAGCAAAAGGCCCATTCCATCCATTTTTACACAAGTATATTTTATATATTTGACACGTGTTCAAGGGAACTGGATTTGTATATACATATTGTATGTGTTTTATGCTTGTTTATAATATAGTAGAAAGAATATTTGAACTTGGATAGAAATTAAAGTTGAACCTTAATCCCATTCGGCACCCAAAGTTACATTCCTTGTTTTTTTACGTGAAGGAAGGTTGTAGTTGGCAAGGTAGTTGTAATTGACTCTGTGCCAGATTTTCCATATTAGTAGGGTCTGGATTCTCCATCATTTGCTAGGTTTCCATTAGAGAAGGGTTGTGTATGTATTTAAAACTGTCTTTAATGTATTTTAGTTATATGCACTATAGTTTTGTTTCCCAACTCAGTACTGTAGGAAATCTAATTGTAGATTTTCTTGTCAAGCCTGTCAGAAGTGGCTTCAAGAACTGAGAGAAATGGATTTAAGGATTATAGGTTACAAGTTCCTATATTAACTAAAGAACACAGATACATGGTAAAGAAAAATGTTTGAACTCTTCCCAATTATTCCAAGGTAACTGGAATTGTGTCACCACATATTTTTTACCCTCCCCCCAGAAAATAACAGATCCTGAGGGTTTAGGGAAGTGAGGGTATAATGATTAAATCAGTTAGTACTATAGACATGCCTGATCATTTCTTAATTTTATTAAATTTTGGAACACAGAAGAGATACCTTCAATGGAAATTAGAGAAGGGATATTTAAATGAACCATTAGAAGTTGCTCTAATGTGCAAATTTGGGCCATGTGGCAAGTTACAAACCCAAAATATAACATATATATGCTTGGCCTTTAGTTTGCCTTATAGGCTTAAATATAGAAAGCAAAGTTCAAGGCTGCATGAAGGCAAATGCTAAAGGATACAGAAGACTTTAAAAATATTTTTGAAAAGTATCATAACTTTTATATTCTATTTTTAAACAGTAAGTTTCTAGACCTTGTGATAAGATTTTTGAAATCTTTGCTTTTAATTGTTCTTTTCTCTTATTCTTGATCTGCTAGTAAATAAAACTTTAATTTTAAATATAACTTTAAGCCCAGCAAATAGGGACTAGAGAATTTCACTTCTCATTAAGAAACTGGATTACTTCAACCCCAAATGAAAGTTTTTTTAAAAAAAATAACAAATAAGTAATGTAGTCATTTTGCTTTTAACCTAAACTTGAAAACCTGATACTAGTGCTGTGAAAAAAAAATCAGAGTATTCATTAATCCAAAACAATTAATGAGGAAGTCTATCAACAGCTTTGTCAAGAGATTTCAAAAACGAAAACCACTCTGATAAATAGCATACTACAAAATGCAATTCTTCAAAAAATAATGTAAGGAAACAGTAACTTAAGTCAGGCAATATTTAACCATCAACTCTGAAGTTCTCAAGTGCAGTTGGAGAACATAATGTTTAAGTATCCTCCAAAATGAATGCAATGTAGGAATTAAAACAAACAAAACAGGCTTTCCAAACATAATCATTTTCATGGTCTTTTATCAAATCTTTTTCAAAAAAACAGCACCAGATTTTAAGTGCCAAGAGCTAGTTGTAGAGAACAGTAACACAAATCTATTGCATCGTTCTTAATCTTCAATGTGGAGTTTTTGCAACGTAAGTATACTTTCTACTCACAAATACAGATAGTCCTCAACCTACGACTACAATTGAGCCCAAAATTGCTGTTGCTAAATGAGACAATTGTTAAGTGTTTTGCCTCATTTTACGACCTTTCTTGCCACAGTTGTTAAGTGAATCACCGCAGTTTTGAGCGAGTAACAGGGTTGTGAATTGAACCTGACTTCCCCATTGACTTTGCTTATCAGAAGGTTGCCAAAGGGGATCACACGACCCCAAGGACACAGCAACCGTCATAAATGTGAGTCTGTTACCCAGTTGCCAAATTTCTGAATTTTGTCCACATGACTATGGAGATGCTGCCATGGTCGTGTGAAAAATGGTGATAAGTCCATTTTTTCAGTGCCGTTGTAACTTCGAATGGTCACTAATGAACTGTTGTAAGTCGAGGACTACTTGTACTTATTTTGAAGGGTAAATCTTTACAGTACTCTGAACGTTAAAGACATTTAAAAAGTAAGTTCATAGCTGTCCTGCATTTGCCCCATGTTTTAATTATCTATTTAAAATTATGCATACCCTCCATTGCTAAATTAAAACTTGTCGTAATCAGTGCTGTAGGGCTCATCAGCATTAATACTGGTACCAGTTATAGAATTATGAGTGGTCTTTAAGGAAAAAAACTGCAGGAACTAGGCCGAAAACGTAAACATTTAGAGAAATGCACACACTTTTCAAACTGAGCACTGCACTTGGCACCTAAATGATATGCCATCAACCACTATCTCCAAAATCGATAGGCCCATAATAAAATGGGTGAGATCAAACATTACTGAAATAAAGTTAACGTGATTAAATTTACTGAATATATGGGGAGTAGTGTGTGTATGTGTTGTGTGCCTTCAAGTCAGCGTTGTCTCTTAGCAACTGACTGAACTACTTGTTGCGGTTTTCTTGGCAAGGCTTTTCTGAAATGATTTGCCATTGCCTACTTCCTAGGGCTGAGTGGGGGGACTGGCCCAAGATCACTCAGCTTTTTTTGACCCAGCTGGTTTTTTGGTTTGTAGTCTAATGTTACAAACTACTACTGATGTTACAAACAACTACTGCACCAAACTGGCTTTTCTACAAAGAGTAACTCACATTAAAAATAAAAAATTGGTGGCAACTTCTACAGGCATATTGAGGCTTCGGCCAAGCCTTTGTGGATGGTGTAGCTGTGACTGGGAAACCTTTCACTTCAGAAAACCTTACAAGCCAACACCTTCCGGTTTCCAATTCTAATTAAAGTTTTATAAACATTAGAAGGCTGAGAATATTTTTCCCCCCTTCGTTTTAAAAATTCTATTTGTAGAATTCACCATAAATAAGTCACTGGATTCCAAAACTGTAATGTTTGATGCAGAACACAAAAATTCATAACTGGAGTTCACAATATAACACCTGTAATATAATGCAAGCTCCCTGAACCTCATATTCTCAATATAGGTTGGATTTCTCATAAATCTTATCCAGGCTAATAGGTTTGGGAAACTGCTATAAAACAAGCAAGTAAAAGAATGAATGACAATATTCATTCACAGAAGCAACAGAACTAGTAGCCACATCCATGCAATTTGTCCAAATAAGGAAAAAAAGTACATTGCAATGAAAAAAATCCAAAATTCTATACACAATGAAAATGAGAAGTCCCTCTATAACTTTACATTTGCTTAATTGTGTGAATATTTAACTATCTGCTTAATAAATATCAAATATTCTAATCAATAATAAAAATTAAATAAATATCTTCCTGCTCACACCCCTTTTTGCTCTGAAAGGCAACTTTATTCTATTATCCTCATCCATGCAAAGTCTGCAGCATAGTGGAGAGGTGCCTAGTCTTTCAACCACCCTATTTCAAACATTTTCAGGACAAAAGTTTGACCTTCTGAAAACAACACACAATGATGTAAAAGCACATTCTGTACTACTTTCATGGGTCAGTAATTCCTTAGCATTAAGAGTTGTTTCCAGCCATTAGAGGTTTAATCTTATTTTAATTCTCTAGCATCAGCTTGAGTTCTAATTCTGCATCATAGAATAAAAATTTAGGATGTCCAAAACTGTCCATCCAGAAATTAATCCCAAGATCAATGGCTCTTTTGACTCAATGTGCATGTATTATTCCCCTACTTCATTTAAACTGTTTCTTGCATTTTCTTATCTTTTTCCCCCACTTTGTGTGTGCGATCCTCAAATCACAAGAGTTTACTTATAAATGTTTACACTTCCACCTACAGAATTATTGAATAATTAGGGAATCATCAATGCATAAATCATTTCAAATGAATTCTGGAAACTATGGGCTCATATGATCTCTAATGGTTTAATCATCTTGTTTTACACTATGCCCATGATGGCAAACTTATGGCAGGTGTGCCACAGGTGGCATGCAGCGCCCTCTCTGATGGTACGTGAGCTGTTACCCCAGCAGCTCCCCAGCGGGGAGCATGCGTCCCGCCAGCCAGCAGGTCTTCGAGTCTCTGCTGCACATGTGCGTAGTGGGGAGCCACAGTTGCCTGTGTGAGGCCATGCGCATGCACAGGGCTGCACGCACATTGCATTTGGGTGATTTGGACACGCGTGCTTTCGGCACTCGATCCAGAAAAGGTTAGCCATCACTGCACTATGCAATCATAAAGACCTGAAGGAAAAAAAGGCCTCATATGATTCATTAACATTTTGCAGAGCCAATCACTTGGCATATGGGAGAACACAATGCCATCATAATATATTTTACACTCTTTGTTCTTCATTTAATCTTCTTTACTCTGATGACCCCGGTGTTATGATTTTGACTCTTTCAAAGAGATTTGCCAGGTAGGGATTCTGAAAGTTGTTAATTCCAATACATTTGGAAGGTAACTAATTAAGGCAGGCTACAGCAGATCCTAGAGGACCTGTTTTTTCAATTTCTCGCATCCACCATTCACTCAATCCCTTTCTCAAATATTCACATATGACATGCAAATGTATAGAAGCTGCTGCCTTATGGCTTATTCCATATAGCTGAATGTGTGTCACAATGTTACAGCCTTAAAATTCCTTCCATATATTTTATCCAACTAGGAAGGTGCATGAGTTAGTCTAGCAGATGCCAATCTAGCCCTCTATGCATGTTACTACATTCACTACCGAATGAATTTTGAGGCTTCACACATAAATTGGGGATTGACCACACAGTGCACATGGTTGCCATAACATACTACATGTGGTCTCTCCATCAAATTATATTGATAGGATCCTAAACATGTATGAGCATGTTTAAACGTTTTCTCTGAAGTGGCAAAAATCTCAAGATAAGTCCAAATAAGGAAACCCCAAGGTAAGCAAAGTGGGAAAATTGCCACATTGCCACAAGCCCCTGGTTCAAAATGGTTCTGGGATCTATTAGATTTTCTATGTACAGTACTGTACCTAATAATGCTAGGTGACTAACTCTTCACATAGCGATAAATAGAACATAGTGATAGTCAGTTGCCATTCATAGCGTGAATGACCATCTAAATCCAACTTGAACATTATTTCTCAGTAAAAAAAAATACAGCACAGCAAAGAAACATATAGTGTTGTAACTGATAATTCTTGGCAGAATTTTCTTTTAAAAATACAGCAAATATTACAGGAGATGTATCTCTTCATCATACTTTTAAAAGTTCTGAAGGCAGCCCTCTTTAACTTTTGACAGACTCATGTAACCTTAAAATAAAAATGTTATTTCTTGATGTGAAAAAGAATTAGAAATGCAGTTTTTTTAGCTTGTTTCTTCATGTCCAACCTTCAGTATACTTGTTCTTTATGTTCCAATTTATTCCTTCAGTAAAGAAAACTTGGTTTAAATAACGATTTAAAATAATGTACATGGAAATCAACAACATGCACTATGACAGGGATGTCAAACTCCCAGCCCATGGGCCGGATGCATCATGCGCTGGCCATGCCCACGCCCGGTTTAGTGAAGGGGAAAAAAATGTCCCAATACGTCATGTGATGCCGCAAGTTTGACACCCCTGCACTATGAGAACCTCCTACTTACCAGTGGCATTGGCTATGGTGAGAGGGAGCCCTTGCAGCTGATGAACTTGGATGCCAGATCCCAGGGCCCCAAGGTTGATGGTCTGAAGGCCTGGTACAGAGGATAGCTGAGCGGCATTTACAGTGACCGTGCCACTGGGTAGAGAGGCAGAAGCTATTGGGGTGAGTGTTGTGCTGGTGCTCCCCGTCTGCCCCAGGGACACCCCCTGCACGGGAGCCAAAGCGATTGTCTGAGCTTGCGGATTCTGGACCTGAAGATTTTGAAGTTGAATAGTTTGCCAGCTGACTTGTCCATTTGGCCCTACGGTGGGCGTTCGAATAAAGATTGGACCAGTGTTGGGGAGTGCCTGGATCTGCAGGTTCTGCAGCGCATCTTGAGGAGCAAAGGTCTGGCTGCCTTGTCCTCCTTGAACAAGTTGAGGCTGCACTAGGATCTGCTGGTGGTGGTGGTTTTGATCAATATCTTTCTGTTGTCCTTGTTGGACCGCAACTTGCACAGCATCGGCATTCTGAGTGCTGTTTGTCCTCTGTGGCGTCTGCACCTGAACATTTGTTCCCACACCGCCACCAGTAGAAAAATTCATGATGCCCAAATTACTGGTGGTGGTAGTGGTACTGTAGTTGTTAGCATTGGTGAAAAAACAGGCAGTACTGGCTTGAGTCGCAGCCACACTGGAGGAACTGATTGACGTGACGGAAACTGGCTGAGAGCTATTCTCTGGAGAGCTAGAATTGCTTAGAGTAACTGACTGAGAGGTGGGGGCCAAACTGGCAGCAATGCTGTTGACAGGCAATAAGGTGATATTGCCGTTCAAAGCCAGTGGGACGTTAGTGACATACTGGGTTTGCCCTGAGAGAGCATTTACTCCCTGAATGGGGACAGCCTGCTGCAAAAGATTTGGCATGGCAGCCAAGATATTGCCTGTGCCAGACCTGTTTGTAATGAGCTGCTGGTTAGTTCCTGGAATTATCTGCAGTTGGCCAGAGGCATCTTGCTGGACACTAACTTGAGTGGGAGCAGTGGCAAACTGCAACTGTTGACCATCCACAGTTTGAAACTGGGGAATCACCTGATACTGAATATTCGGCAACATTCCTGATAAGCCCGTCAGAACTTGTTGATTCTGCATATTTGAGGTGGCAGCAACCACATACTGCCCAGTGGTGGCAGCTCGGTTTTTGGATGATGAATCGTTGTCTTCATTGCCGTTATTCCCCAGATCTTTGGGAGAATCAGAAGTTCCAGAAGCAGTGGAAATTATTTGCCAGCCATTTGCATTTTGGGAGATTTGAGTTGCAGAAGCAAGATCCAGTTCACTTGAGCCTCCCTGTTGGCCCTGTAAACCATCAGAGTTGTCATTGGGAGATTCAATCCTGCTGCATGTGGCTGCTAGCAGGGCCAGAGGAGAAGGCTGAGACTCCTGTCAGGAAATAAAGAGCAAGACAGGAGTCAAGTATCTGGCCATCCCAAATGACAGTATAAAACAACAGCAATTGGGAAGGAGCACAAGAAGGAAGCCAATTAATAGATGATTTGCCAATCTCCTAAAGCAGTGACTGTACACACTGGTCTAACCAACGTAAGACATCAACAACCAACATCTAATAAAATAAACACACCTCATCACTCAGGTTAGACTATTTTACTCAAAAATATTCACTTTGAACTTAAACAATTTTACACTCCCAACAATCTTTCATGAGAAAGTAGAAATTCCAACATCACAGAAATACTAATAAAATTTTGACGAATCTTTAACCTCCAGACGTTGTGAATGCTTTCAACACTGGAAATTTTTAAGAAGGGACTGGACAACCATTTGTCTGAAGCAGTATAGTCTCCTGCCTGAGCATGGGGTTGGACCAGAAGACCTCCAAGTCCCTTCCAACTCTTATTATTCTGTTAACCTAACCTGTCTTAAATTTACTCATCCCCTAACTCAAGAACTGTTAAGATTATCATCACTTTTTCAACTGTGATTTTAATTATAGAGGATTGCAAAAATATTGAAGATTTTTTAAAACTGCAAAGATGAGCAACCACCCTTTTTCAAACAAAAAGAATATTCCATCACCACATATATTAAAAACCAAAGGTATCTTTCCATTGCAAATTGAGAACTCCCCCCCAACCCATCTCTCCTCAGAAGTCTTACTTACCTGGGCCTCACAGTTTCCTCCATCATTACTGCAGCCTTCATCCACCTTCTCAGTCTTGATAACAACCATGTCTTCTGAAATATCATGATCTGCATGGAAATTAGAGAATAAGAAAGAAAAAAGAATAAATAAGAGTTAAATAAATTATATAAAGCATATAGTTCTTTCAAGAGGAAGCAGAAGGGCACATACCTTATTTAAAAATGTATCATTAGCAGTAGATCCTATGTAGCATACAGGTAGTTCCTGACTTACAACAGATCACATAGTGACCATTCAAAGTTACAATGGCACTGAAAAAAGTGACAACCATTTTTCACACTTATGACCATTGCAGTATCTCCATGGTCATGTGATTTACATTTGAATGCTTGAAAACTGACTCACATTTATGACAGTTGCAGTGTCCCAGGGTCATGTGATCACCTTTTGCACTCTTCTGACAAACAAAGTCAACGGGGAAGTCGGTTTCACTTAACCACCGTGTTACTAATTGAACAACTTCAGTGATTCACTTAACAAATTTGTCACTTAGCAACATACATCTTGGGCTCAGTTGTGGTTGTAAGTTGAGGACTAACTGTATTGGGCAGCAAGAGATCTCCAGCATTTTTTATTTAAAAATACAGATTTAAAAATGAAAGTCTTCAGCAGACGCTAAATAAAGTGGCACACTCAACACAAAGTAAAGCATTGTGATTATAGTGTAATCCAGTGAGCAATTAAAATGTAACTACAAAAATCCTATGCTCACATTTTTAATAAACAGTAAACAGCCCAAGCATCTTACATGACTGTTTAAAGAATGAGAAGGGATATGATATACTACTTCCCAATCTCTTTGAATCAAGGTACAACAAATGACTATGATTAAAATTTAAAGAGCAACTCTGCATTAGCATCCCGGATAAACTGTACACACTGCTCATCAACAAGGAAAATAAAATGGGGCAAAGTGATCATGAAGAATTGTTGTTAAGACCCGGAATAAAAATATCCAAAGAGGGGCTCTTATGACCAAATCAGATTTTGCTATTAATTGCTGCAGTACACCTTCACAAACATTCATAAAAAGAAAACATCCCAGGAGAAGGTCCGAATCAAAATTGCAAGGCGGATATCGGTATTGCGTCATATTTACAAGCCTTCTCCCTCACCCCGCACCGCCTTGGCCACTTCCTCATGCCGATGATGCAGAAACCAACCGGATTTCAAGCCTGGGAAACTCACATTAAATAAATACCAGAGATGTGTTAACTACTTTTTTTTTTTTTTGGCAACCTCCCTTAACAAGAGTCTTAAGGCAGCCAGACATCTTTTTTAAAAAAAAAAAACCACTGTCATGAAAATCCTCGTTTTCTCTTAAGTGTTGCTATTATTATTATTTTAAAAAAACCAAAAACAGCTGCACTTTTGGCAGCCCTCTTCATCATCAACTCTCATCTCTGCAGGGCAAGGCCTCCGAGAGGGGCTCTCTGGGTAAAAAGGCAGTTGCCTCTCCGTGACGGCTGGGAGGAAAAAGGGGAAGTAGTTGCATGAGTCACTCCCAAAGGGGCGTAGGAGTATGCAAACTTCTGACTTGCAGCTGGTTCAATAGGGAGTTCTGCACCCAAGTGTACACAAAGCAAAAAAGCCAGTGCCAAACCTAACGATCCCAGACTTTTAAAACACTCCTCGTCCAGCGAAGGGCTTTTTTCTTTTAAAGCAGCTCGACATCTCACACGCCAATGTTAATAATAATTAAAAAAACACACACACACACACACAGACGCCTCTCCCTTTGCATCGGAATCTGAGAGAGAGAAGGGAGAAAAGTAGGCCTAGGTAAATTTTTTGGAGTTGGCCCTGCGGGTTTTGCATTTCTTTTTCTTTTCTTTCTAAACTCCCCCCACCCCCACCCCTCTTTCTCCTAAAGAGCAGAAGCAAAGGGTGGATTTCTTCATATTTTGGGCACGGTACCAAACAAGGCCTTATCGTTTCTCAGAAGTGCCTCCGGCCTTCCTGGGAAGCCAAACACAGGGCCTCTCTGGAACTGCAAGTTTGGCCCCCACTCTCCCCTCCCCCCCCTCCACTTTGCACATGGCCCGAAGCTCTCTCTCTCTCTCCTCTCTCCTAGGCTTCTAAAGGGCTTCGAAGCAAGGATCCAAAGGTGGGGGAAGGAATGGGATAGTGGAATATGGGGAGTGGGGACGACGGGACACACCATATACATACACAGAGAGGCTTTTTAACGTTTCCCTTGCTACTTTCTCTCCTCCTCCTCCTCCCTCCTCCGGCCTCGCCTGCGCTTCCCTCCCAACCTCGGGCAGCAGCACCGGAGAGAGGTAGACGGAGGATCCATCCGGCTCCGCCGCTTCTTTCCAGCGGAGAAATTCCAGCCCCCACCTGGTCCCGCCCGATCCTCCTCCTCCCTGAGGCAGCGCTGCCCTCCCTTCCCATGGCCGCTTCCTCCACCCTCCATCGCAAGCCCCGCTCCCCTCCTCGGGGCCCCTCCCCCAAAAGGCTTCCCCTGCCACGGCTCCTGTGGCTGGCTTCCCCTCCCCAGAATCGTTACCCCTCCCCCGTTCGGATCTCCCCCCCGCCCGGGGGGCTGGTCTGGGCGGGGCGGGAAAAAGAGAAAGAAGGCGGCGCCCCCCGCCCGGCCACGATGGTCCCTTCCTTACCGCTCATGTTGGCTGACGGGGAAGGCTAACCTAAGTGGTGCCGGAGGGGTGGGCGGGGCGGGGGCAGCGAAGTCGGTGACGAGGCAGCCTAACCCCACCGGTGACCGCCAAAGGGTTGGCGAAGGGAGGGAGCTGCGCCGACACGGCCCAAGCCCAAGGGCACGCCTCCTGCCGCTCTGCCCAATCACAAAGCCTGAAGGAAGCTCCGGAAGGCGGTGCTACCGGTGAATGACGTGTCCTCCGACTATTCAAGCAAAACAAGGCGGGGCTTGGAGCGGGAATGGTGATGGTGGTGATGGTGTGGAAGGGGGGGGGGCAGGGCAGAAAATTGAAACAGATTACGAAGAGCTCGGTGGTGGCACCCTTTCCAGGAAACGCCTCTGAGCGAGGCTCCGCCCCAATGGAGAGAGGTGGGGCTTCGACCGAGCGTTCGAGTAACACGGGCGAGGAAAGGACGAAGAGGCGGGAGTTAACTGACATCGCGGCCTGCCAATCGGCTGTCGCGCGAAGTTTCGGGAGCTTCGCGCGCATGATGAAATCGTACCGCTTGACTCGTGACCGACCTGCTTGTAACCCAATCGGCGCTCGAGAAGGCCGCGCGAGGTTTTCATGAAAAGGAAAAGAAGGCGGAGACAGGGCAGGAAATGACATGCGCAGCGGCTACGGGGAGCCTAGTTGAGGGAAAAGAAGCCTTTCGGAGCGGTTAAGCGTTGAGCCGAAGGGCAGCAACAACAGGGAGGCGGAAACCTGGCTACTCCAATGAGGGACGCGGACGACCTTAAATTGGCCAATGGGGGATGACGGAGCTCGTGGGCCTTAGCAAAAAGTGACGGATGTGGTGCCATTTTAGCTCGGATGTGGAAAGCGAGGTTCCGCTTTTGCCTCCATTTAATGAAAGCGTTATGTAACGGCTAGTGACGCTTGAGCTGTTTTTTGGGAATCGGTGAAATGGGGGTTGGCATCCGGCCACCGATTCAGTGGTTTCGCTGGAGTTTCTCTCTCTTACCTGTCAGTGCAAAGAAGGTGTTAAAAAAAAGAAGAAGAAGAGGGATTGGCGTTCATAGTACTTAAGCTTTTGCTTGCTCCTGTCAGTGAAGCGCGGATTTTTCAAGAAAATAAGAAATGAAATTAGTCCCCTTAAGGGGCACTTTTCACATGTTGAAAGATATTGCTTATACACCCATACACAACACATTCCGATAACATAAATTGCTCATGCTATAAATCAGGTTGCAGACTCTTCCCAAATGTGATGCCTTCTTAGATAATGTGTACAATAAAAAGTGAACTACAGGTAGTTCTCGACTTACAACGGTTCACTTAGTGACAGGTTACAGAGTTACTGTCAAAAGTTACAAAGGCACTGAAAAAAGTGAAGTATGACCGTTTTCACAGTCACAACCTTGGCAAAACTCACTTAACAAATGTTTCACTTAACCACAGAAATTTTGGATTCAATTGTCGTAAGTGGAGGACTACCTGTACAAAGGAAACTAATGTGATGGGTCATTGAACGCTAATATATTTGCATTTTAAAAAGTGTAAAAATAATTTTTCAATCATTTAGCCTGCATCATTTTTATTAACCTCTATTCTAATTAATATTTTAATATTAGTTGTAATAGATACATAATAGTTTTTCAAATTCATGGCCTACCAAATAATATTTCAAGCTACAAAAAATGATTTTGGGCACTGCAGGCAGCCTCACATACTGTGGTTTAAGACAACTGTTCCTTATGCCTCAGAAAATTGTGCCTGCTGACACTTTTCAACCCAAGCTCCCTGACCTTTTAATGTTATTATTATTAAATGAATGGGAACTCAGAATGCTGCAAAGCACTCTCTGGAAGCATGTCCTGTATTTCCAATAATGTTTCTTGTGCCCTCATAGATCTCAAAGGGCTTCTTAGAAAATAGATGTTAGGTGGCTGCAAGGTTCAAATAAACTACATTATTTAATAGGAAAAGCAATAACCTGCCAATATAGGTAGTCCAGGATCATGTGTCTCCCTCCATGGATCAGTTGGCAACTTTTCTATTATACAGTACATGGGGAAACTTGCTGGCCCTATGTCATATAAATTAGGATTGTAATTTCAGTATCTTCAATACAATGTTAAATGTCAAGAGTTAAGTGTGGCGATCCAGGTTCAGAATTTCCTAATGAAACTTGGGACAATTTTGAATCAGTAACCTTATTTCAGTTTGTTTTACCCGAAAAGTCAAATATATCTTGACAAAATAAATAAATAAAAATATAAAACAGTAGAAAGAACTGCATATGCTTCCTGTTCTTTGAAGGAAATGTGAGAAATAAAGTTTGTAAATAGAAGAATATGAGAGTTAATTTTCTCCCCCCCCCCCCAGTTAACATTTTATTGAGTTGTAAAGTAATATAAAATACAAAGTACAAAGTAAATAGGAAAAGAGTGGGGAGGGAAAGGGGAAGGAAAGATAAGAAAAAAAGAAAAAGAAGCATTGACTTCCGACAATGAGAAGCAATTTTCTGTAGTGGTTAAGACATCAGGCTAGAAACCAGGAGACTGAGTTCTAGTGCCCTTTAGGCACAAAATCAGCTGCTTGGGCTAGTCACTTTCTCTCAGCCCCAGGAAGCAGGCAATGGCAAACAACTTATAAAAAACCTTGCCAAGAAAACTGCAGATACTTGGCCAGGCAGTCTCCAACAATCAAGCATGATTGAATGGAAAAAATAAAAATGCTTATCTGTATAAATGTATAGGATCGTAATACTGATAGAAAAGTAAGGTGGGAATCTTCTGTTTTAACCATTGTATTTAACAGTAGTAGTGTTTAAACGTACAACTCTTCATTTCAAAGTACTATATTATAAATTATGTAGAAAATGAAGCATATTAATGGTTCCAGAGGTGAAATGCTAGATGTGCTTCTTGAGAACTTGAATCCTTATTATAATGCTTTTCAGAAAGACATTGTTTCTACTATTTATACAACGAATAAGAGCAAACTTTAAACTTAATTATCTGAAATCAAATGGTTATTAAAAGGGTTTTTTTAGTCGTCCAAATGTGTTTTGAATTATTGCATATGATCACATTAAAGTAAATAATACGAAGAGTAATGTGTACTAATTCTAAAATTCTGTGGAATTTTAGAGGATCCTTAGAGGAACAGGAATGATCAGAACCCAATTAAAGAAAGCACAGTATATATTTAGGGTATTGCATAGTACTTTGAATATATATTGACATATTATTTGAATTGTGCTTATGCTTGAATTCCTTTGTACACAGTATTCATTGGATACTTTTCTGAAATAATTCAACAAATAAGATACAAATACTATATACGTTATATCCCTCCCGACTACTTAAGGTCTCCTGGGAGTTGGCCTGTGATTGGATCCATATCAGTGGTGGGTTGGCCCCGGTTCGCACTGGTTCTATAGAACCAGTAGTAAAACTTGTGGGAAGCTCCGCCCACTGACCCTGACATCATCCAAACACTTCTGCGCATGTGTGCGACCCCATTGTGAACTGGTAGTAAAGGTAAGTAGAACCCACCCCTGATCCATATGGAAGTGAAAGTTTCCTTGAGTGAGGGGTAGTTCTTCTTGCCTTCAGGGAGGCAGTGGTGGGTCCCCTCCTCAAAAATCCATTGCTGGACCCAACAGTACGGGACAACTTTATCCAGTCTTTAACCTCTCTTTTTGGGAAGAGAGTTGTAGCTTCAAATGGCCCTGGAGGAAGTGAATTGTCTGGACTATTTTTTGGTTAGATTTTAGACCAGGATGGCATTGATCGTGCTTGAGGATTACCTATAATAGAGAAGAGATGGGGTGGTGCTATTGTCCTGATTCTTTGATCTCTCAGTTTTTGATACTATCAATCATGGTATACTTTTCTGAATGGAAAGTACAAGTTTGCAGTGGATCACCTCCTCTCTCCATGATTAGTTCCAGTTGGTGGTGATAGCAGGGAGAACATGCTGATGATAACTAGCTATATATCTCAGCCCTTGGTCAACCAAATGATAATGATAGAAGAGAATATTTCTGATCCGGTCATGGTTTTGTCCCAGTGCTTGTCTTGATGGGAAAGAACGTAATTAAAGTCTACCTGCACGTGACTGAGTGGCCATGTACCTAAATTTTCAGGATTTTCCATCTTTAGTCCTGAATGGGGCGTTCTCCTAGAGAATGGGAGCTCTTTTGGACTTGCAGATTCTGCTTGAAGAGCAGGTAGCAGATGTGACCAGAAGGTCCTTTGCTCAAATCCATTTGGAACACTTTGTTCCCTTTCCTTCCTATACCTTGCATATAGGTCATTGCAACACACTTTTAAGTGGGACTGCCCTTGAAGACCACTTGGAAACTATAGTTAGTCCAAAATGCAGTGGCATGAGCAGTTGCAGGTGCTCAGTTTTGCTGCTCAGCAAGCTGGACTTGTTATTGGTAAGCTTCTATGTGTGATGCAAGATGTCCACAAAGCTCTTTATAGTATAGCACCTGACTGAAGGTTTGCTTTTCTCACTGTTTCCACCCATCCTGTAAGATCTGACAGATTTGGCATGTTCCATGTTCCATCTATTAAGCAATGCCATCTTCTATAAAAGGCATCAAATCCTTTCCAAAAAGAGGCAAAAATACCTTCACAGAATTAGAGTGTGCAGAGATGATTCAGTATAATTTGTGGGTATATATGGATCAATAAACTTCAGTAAAATTCACCTCTGGTGCCTGGCCACTGATTTTTTTCAACCTTTCATCTTTTGGCTCCAGGGTTCTCCCACTGTCAAAGAACTGTCTCTCCTATTTCTTTTGCTATATATAGTATGTCACAGAAGCAGGGGTGAAATTCACTTACCTTCTCTATTGGTTCGCAAATGTGCATGCGCCGCGTTGCAGCTCAGTTTTAGGGTCTTGGCAATCTTATAGCCTAGGCCATTTTTATGTAGACAAACAATTCGTTTTTTCAGATCCTCAGAGAGGTAATTGCCATGAGGCGCTATGTTGAACTTCCAGTGACCAGTATGAGAGAGAGAGAGTAATAACACCAAATTTAACACACCTGCTCCCCCTTCACACCTGAGACCTTGTACCACTAACTCGTCACATGACACCAGGGAGGGAAAATGGCTACTTGGGCCCCATTTGGACATTATCACTTAGGGGTGTACTCACTTTTGTTGCCAGAAGTTTAGACATTAATGGCTCTTTTTTGAGGGGACAGCACATTTACACTGTTCTACAAGCTATATACTCACAACTTTACATTGTAGCCAAGTGTCATTTCTTCAGTGTTGTCACATGAAAAGATATACTTAAATATTTACAAAATGTGAGGGGATGGACTCACTTCTGTGACATACTGTGTGTGTGTGTTTATATAAAGTTACAACTGCATTGAAAAAAGTAACATGACCATTTTTCACACTTATGACCGTTGCAGCGTCCCCATGATCACGTGATTTACAATCAAATGCTTGACAACTGACTCAAACTTATGGCGGTCACAGTGTCCCAGGGTCATGTGATCCCCTTTTGCAACCTTCTGACAAAGTCTATGGGGAAGCCAGATTCACTTAACAACCGTGTTACTAATTGAACAACTTCAGTGATTCACTTAACAAATGTGGCAAGAAAAATCATAAAATGGGGCAAAACTCAGTTAACAAATTTCTCACTTAGCAACATAAATTTTGGGCTCAATTGTGGTTGCAAGTTGAGGACTATACTGAGGGAAGGGGAACCGGCTCTTTACCTCACTTAATAAAACTCTTTTCCCTCATCCTTCAGGCACTGGAAGAGCTATCACCAAAAAGACTTGCTTCCCCTTTTACTCTTTCCTGACTTTTCTTGCCATGGGTGGCAGGAAGAGTTAAGAAACAGGGCTTCCCATCTTCTCCACTGCTTCTCTTGGCATTGGTGGCAGGAAAAATGGGGTTGCGTGGGTGGGAGGAGGAGAGAGCTGCCGGAGAACCACTCTGGATGTCAGTTCTCTTATCCATACTTGAGTCACACACATCAGTGTGTGGAACTGTAGAATTGACAGCAAAAAAATAAAATAAAAAATGGCAATCATCTGCTTCCAGTAACTGGCACTAGAGAACACATGCCTGGCCTGCCTTTCTCCTCCCTTCTGCCTCTTGCGTGAACAGGGGACCTCTTTTGCTTCACTCTTGAGGCAGAACAGGGTTTGGAAATGTGGTCAGTGCACGTCTAAACCAGCATACCTTTTACTGTCTCCTGACTGGAGAGCTGTGTTTGGATGTTGCCTTATGGAAGAGTTGGAAGACTCTAACTGGGCTAACAGTGGCTGGCAGGATCGCATTCCTTTTTTTAAAAAATAGCTGTTCTGTGGCAATATTTACAATTCAGCTAAACCATTGGCAGATGAAGCAATTCCGGCTGCCGTATTGCATCTGTTTCAGGAAATAGTTTTACTTGTGAAGTTTATAAAGGCAGAGGTCACTCCCAGAAAAACAAGGGAAAAAAGGCACTTGCTCCTCCCCTTCCTTGAAAAAGAGAGTAGTGTAGGACCTTCGCCAGTTGCATTGCAGATTCCCGGAACTAATCTCCAGATTTTGTAGTTTGGAATTGCCTTTAAGAGCTTGCTAGCTAAAACTGGCTTGGTCATAGCAATAACACAAAGTAACGATAATCCAAGCTCTCTCTCGTTGATGACTGCATAATTTCTACTCCTTAAGTAAACAAGTATGAGGAAGAAGAGTTGGAGTAAGTAGAAGCTGCCTCTGAAGATCCAAGCATGATCTCTGGGTCTGGATCTGCCAACCCATCTAGAACTGCTGCTTGTTTCCAACTCTAGTTTGGCAATAGCAGGGTTTGGCTTACCACAGATTTTGTTAACTAAATGGCTGTTCAGAAGCATTTGACTAGTTTGAAGCTATTGAGTCATAATGGCAAAGAATTGCCTGTTTGCTAAAAATACAGATTTTTACCTAACATCTTTTACAGCAATTATATCTCCCTGGGGCGATAGAACAGAGTTAAGCTGCCTTCCTCTGTTATTATTGTAGTAAATAATTATAATTGGGGAGAGGAAGGATATAGTTTGTGAAAAAGGAATGGAAATAGGAGAACCGTATCCTGTTCGTTTCCATAGGGGCAAGAGAGAGGCTTATTTTGCAGTCCCTGAATCCAATCAATCCAAGCAGTTGCATACAATTATGCTAAATTACAATGGAATTACTTATGGAAGCTCACATGATGAACTAAAAACCTATATTTAATTGGAAGTGTATTTTATCCCAATTTAAATTCTGGTCCCACAGCAGCCCTCTATACATTGCTATTCAGAAGTAAGTCCCATTAAGTTCATTTTGTCTTGTTTTCTAGTAAATGCATAGAATTTCAGCCTAATTTTGCTGAAATTGTAATATTTCAGTTTAGGCATGTTTGGTTCCTCCATAGTCAGTAAAATTTCCTTTTGCTCCTGCATCCTACCGTCTCTTGAATCATTTCCATATTTTCTTCTTCCGTAATATAGTTATTTAGAATTAGGATATCAGAATGAATGAGGAGTTCCTTTTAAGTATCTTCTGGGTTGCAAAATCATAACTGAATACTTGATTAGAAGTAGTGAGAACAGCTTCAGGGTTTTTTAAAAAAATGTCTATGGAGATTCTCAGTCATCCAGGTCATGGTTGTCCCAAAGGTGCTTTTTTCAAGAGGCAGAAACCAGAAAGTCCAGTTGCCTTTGAAAAAGCACCTTTGGGTCAGGGTTTTTTTAATTTATTTATTTTAGGATAGATATGTTACTTTTCTTTTTAAAGATAATCATAAAAGGTGATGAACATAGGAGATGAGGTATTTGTTAAGTTTATTTTAATCATGCACATTAATGATTCAGGGCTTATATATTGTGAATTTAAATGTACCGGTATTACAAAAAACCTTGAGAAAATTCAATTTTGAGAGGCAGCATACGCGTTTTAAGATAAATAAATAAATGGATGAAGTTACTTTTCCTCACTGATCTGGTTACTATTCTTCCCACTTGGAAGTCTGAGACTAAAAGAACATGTACATGTGAATTATACAAAACAGGGGAAGTGCTTTTGTACAATCTAGCCTTTAGAACCGCTCTCGCGATTTATTGGCTCTCAATCATGTGAGTGGAGACATTTTTTTAGATTCTTTCTCAGGGAAACAATCTAGAGGGGAAAAAAACAATTTTGTGATGCCCTCCAACTGGCCCTATTAGACAGTTTTACATGTAAGTGTGACATATAACAACATCACGGGAAGCTTTTCCTATCATTTTCTAGTAATGCTGTGAAAAACTCTCCTTCCTTCCTGAAAACAGGTAATCTTGGGAATTCCAGTGTGCTCACAGATGCCTCTGAGTCCACTCAGCTTCTTCTCTATTTTATTTGTTTGATTTTTATTCCACATTTCTTACTTTATAAGTAACTCAAAGTGGTGAGTATACATAATACTCCTTCCTCCTACTTTCCCAACAACCACCACCACCCTATGAGGTGGCTGGGCTGAGAGAGAATGACTGGCCCAGAGTCACCCAGTTGGCTTTTATGCCTAAATCAGGACTAGAACTCATGGTCTCCTGGTTTCTAGGTAGCACCTTTACCACCACACCAAAGTGTTTCTGTTTAATTTTTTAAAAAAAATAATGGAATAAGGACACTGAATGCTACAAAGCAGGGATGAAATCCAGCAGGTTCTGACAGGTTCTGGAGAACCAGTAGAGGAAATTTTGAGTAGTTCGGAGAACCGGCAAATACCACCTCTGGCTGGCCCCAGAGTGGGGTGGGAATGGAAATTTTGCAATATCCTTCCCCCAGGAGTGGGAAGGGAATGGGGATTTTGCAGTATCCTTCCCCTGCCACATCCACCAAGCCCACCAAGCCACGCCCACAGAACCGGTAGTAAAAAAATTTGGATTTCACCACTGCTACAAAGCAAAGCAGTTTCCAGCATAACCTTCATTTTCAAAAATGCTCCTGAGTTCTTTGATTTCATCTACCCAGAACCCCCCCCCCAACATGACCATTCATGGGAATAGGGATCTTGATCGAAGGCAGAAAGTACCTGGCTGGGGTACTGCAGCCATTTTGTTAGTGGCTCCACCCATGGCAAACAGTTTATGAGATTCTCCATAATATATCAAATGTGCTCTCCAGTGCAAAATGATTTAGTCTATGAAAGCAAGACAGGTAGACCTCGACTTACAACAGTCCACTTAGTGACCAAAGTTACAAAGACACCGAAAAAGGTGACTTATGACCATTTTTCACACTTATGTCCATTGCAGCATCCCCATGGTCACGTGATTTACATTTGGATGCTTGACAACTGACTCACATTTATGACAGTTGCGGTGTCCTGGGGACATGTGATCACCTTTTGTGACCTGACAAGCAAAGTCAATGGGGAAGCCAGATTCACTTAATGACCATGTTTACCAATTTAACAACTTGCAGGGATTCACTTAACAAACATGGCAAGAAAAGTCATTAAAAAAAACGGCAAAACTCTCTTTAACAAATGACTCACTTAACAACGTAAATTCTGGGCTCAGTTGTGGTGGTAAGTCGAGGACTACCTGTACTGAATTAGGAGCACTAATGGTAATTTTCTCTTGCTTCCTCTAAAACAAATCCGTGCAAAAGCAGAAGGACAACATGGCGGTAAAAACATGCCTTGGCTTAATACGTGGAGGATTATGTGTGCTAATTATTGCTGTTCCTTGTGCCTGAAGCAAAAGGTAGAAAGAGGCATCATGTATTTGAATGCATGTCTCCTCCCACTGCCTACAAAGGGGTTTGTGGATGGGGCTTATGGGCACAATTCTGCTCCCCCTTTATATGTGCTCAAGCAATACGTGGAAGCTAAGAAACAGGATCTGTTTTCAGTTTTCTATCTCCAGGTCCTTGTATAAAGAAATTCTAAAGCTGCTCTTCTCAGCCACATAATGGCATAGCAAGGGAGTGACCTCTTTCCTTGCTCAGAACTAGCAAAGATCAGTTTAATCACTGCAATTCATTACGCATACGAGATGACTCTCTTTCTAAACCTGCTTATGAAGGAAAAATGACCTACATGAAACAGCCCCAACCTCATCTTCCTTTTGACGCAAGTTGGAGAGGAAGGAGGCCTATTTGGGAGTGACGAGGGAAGAACTGGGTTGAGCGCGGTCTGCGGAGCGCCCACAGAGGTGTGGCTTTGTTAGCGTTGAACTGCTCCAACTTGTCCTGTGAGACTTGCAGATGTAGCTTAGCAGCTCCTGGGTGGCCTGAGATATTTCAAGCAGCTGTTTGATAATGTTACCTTTTCAAGCACAAGAAAAGGGCGTAGACATCAGAAGCAGAATGCCAGGGTAGAATATGCTTGGCAACCAAAGTTGGATTCCTCCAACAGGCACAGGCCTGTGTTTGTTCATTGGTGCTAGGGCTACCAGGTCAACAGTCTGAAATCAGAGAAGTTGTTAAGCTGTGGCGTTCTATGCCTACCAAATATTATTCAAAGGCTTAATGAGGGTTGGGGCTTAAGCTGTAATCACTTCTTAAGGATTGGCCTCAATTTTGGACTATCATTAGATAAGCCAGTAGATTGTGAACTTTCGTTCTTGGGGGGGAGGGGTTATTAGCAATATATTGTCAATGTGACCACCTTTTTCTATTCATTTCCAGCTCTAAGAAGCGGAATAAGGTTTAAAGAGAATATTCTGCAGTAACCTATCAAATATTACCAAGTCATTTTAGCATCTTGCGCAGAGCTCTTCCTGCAGGAGAGAATAAAAATCTTGAAGACCTGGCTCTTCCAACGGGCAGGCCTGGGTTGAGTCTAAACTGATTTTGTAGCTTTTTAAATTCTTAAATCTTAAATTTGAATTGGTATTCCCACGTTTAACCTTATTTATTGGATATTCTGTTTTAATTTGTCTTTTAACTTTTGTATTCTCTGTTTCTTATTGTTGTGAGCCGCCCTGAGTCCTTTGGGAGAAGGGCGGCATACAAATCAAATCAAATCAAATCAATCAATCAATCAATAAATTCTATATGGCATTTTCTATATTGCCACATAAAATCGGAAAGGCAGTGCTAAGGATATTGCAGAAATTCAGCCGATGGCTTCCAAAGGTGGAAGGTACTTTTTCTAATACTCAAATGTTGTGAAGTAATGACAATTGTCTTAATGGCTGTGGTGATCGCAAAAATAAATAAAATAAACTGCCTTTATTTTAAGTTGGCACGAGTCTGAATATTTATCCTATTTTTATATTCTTTATTTATTCATTTATCTGTTCATTTATATGTCCCTGGATTCAGAAAGTGACTCCAAGCTATCCATCATAAAAGCATAAAAACTAGCATGATACTATTGGAGGTAAAGGGACAAAAGCCTTAGAAGTAGTCCTTGACTTACAACCATTCATTTAGTGAACATTCAAAGTTACAACACCACTAGAAAAAAATGACTTACAACTGGTCGTTGCACTTACGACCATTGCAGCATCCCCAAGATCATGTGATCAAAGTGTGGGTACTTGTCAGCTGGCAGGTACTTATGACGGTTGCAGTGTCCCCCCCACAAATGATGATCACCATTTGTGGCCTTCCTACCAGCCTCTGCTCTGCAAAATCAGTGAGGGAAGCCAGATTCACTTAACAACTACATGATTTGCTTAACAACATGGCAAAAAAGGTCATAAAATTGGGCAACACTTAACTGCCCTGCTTAGCAATAGAAATTCTGGTCCCAATTGGGATGTACCGTAAGTTGAGGACTACCTGTATTTCTGGTCCTGGAGTCTTTGCACATAAGCAGAGAGCCTCTCCTTGCATCAGGGGAAAGGAAAAGCTTCCAAGATGTGTTGTGCTTACCATTTTAATGCAGGACAAGTTATGGAAAATAACTGATGAAATCCTTTGATTTTGTTTCCACTCTCACAAAGTGTTACCAATCAGTCTCCTTAAATGGGATAGGCAGGCACAAAACCTGTATCCTAAAAGTACTTGATACAATCACAGGTATAGTGTGAAAAAAAAAAATAAACCTCACAAACAAATTGGAAGTGTCATTCTTTTCCCTCCTTTTAGATATGACCAGGGTCAAACTCAGTTCATAACTTTGCCTAATCCTATCAGATCCAAATTGATCCTCTCTGTCCCTAGACAACTCTCCCCTGCAACTCCATCTAAACCAAAGAATAAAGGCCTCCTCACCAAGGCTCAAGGTTGACTCAGCCTTCCATCCTTTCTAAGGTAGGTAAAATGAGGACCCAGATTGCGGGGGCAATAAACTGACTTTGTATAAATATACAAAAAGTATGAAGGCTATTGCTTAACGCATTGTAAGCCGCCCTGAGTCTCCAGAGAAGGGCGGCATATAAATCAAAATAAAAAAAAAATAAAAAATAAAGAAACCTTTCCATTTAGAGTTAAGGAAATGATAGGATGAACTCTGAGTCAGAGGAGGCCTTGCTCACTGAGAAAGGCCACTCTAGGAATATGCGCTCTCAGGAATGTAAGAGCTAAAGTTTAAATCCCAAATTTATTTTTCTCACTTTTATGTTATAAGAGACTGCAGGCAGTCCATTTTCCTTGCCAGCTGGTCGATTTCACTTGGTGGGTATTTTCAAAATGGTGTATCTGGGGTGCCATACCCTTGTTCCCCACCTTGCTAGCTCATCCTTTCCCCACCACATCCTTTCTACTACAGCAGGGGTCTCCAACCTTGGCGACTTTAAGACTTGTGGACTTCAACTCCCAGATTTCCTCAGCCAGCAAAGCAAAGCTGAGGAACTCTGGGAGTTGAAGTCCACAAGTCTTAAAGTTGCCAAGGTTGGAGACCCCTGTACTACAGAGTTTAACTTTTGAGCTGGTTATTCTCTCACAGCCCACAGCCTACTTCACAGGGTTGTCGTGAAGGCAGGGATATTCCATATGCTACCTTAAGCTTTCAAGAGGAAAGGTGAAATATAAATGCAGTAATTAGTAATAAAATGTATGGAAAGGATGATGTTAGCACTCAAATATTCCTTAGGGCAACCTCTCAAGCCAGACATGTCCAAACAAGAATGTATTGTTTGTGGTAAATGTCAACACAATTCCCTGTGTTTCTTTCCCAGTCTAGCTCAAATGGGATGCTGACTTGGAACTTGCTGCCTGAGTTAAGCTGCTAATAGGAAGGTAGTATGTAGGGAGAGAACTCCCCTATCCTTATACTTGAGGTCTGATATTGGAATTTTTGGATTGGCAGTGTAGGAAGTTAGCACCCACCCTCTCCTAGGAAAATGAAATATTCTAGGAAATATTAAAAAGGCAGAATGTTATATTTCCCTGGATGAGAAATAGAGAAACATGTTTTTAGGCAGGAAACAGACTCACTCTTAATAATCCCCACCATCCTCAATAGCCCACAGCAGATGTCCACACTTAAGAGATGAAGAGATAGCTAGGTCTATTCATAGGCTAATGCCCTCACCCAAGATCCAACAAAGGTAGGATTAGCCCTCTATCCATCTAGCAACAGAACTCACCACATGGCACCTGGGAAAATTACATCATCCCCCAGCAAGGCTCAACCAAGCCTGGAGCTCAAAAGACAACCTATAGAGTTGCCTCTGCATGGCCCCATGGGAGTCTGACCACCAATCAGAGTGCATTTCTTACACAGGAATAGGAAGCTCTAGGTGGGGTCCAGAGAGGGCATAAAACCAGGGCACTCTCAGCATCTCGGCTCTTTTCTGCTCAGGAGCTTAGGAGGCCATGTGATCCTGTTCATCAATAACCCTTCTTTCCAAGCAACTTCCATGAATCCAGTGTCTTTTTCCCCACTTGGAACTGAACCTAGAAGGACATTTCTTCCAACAGCAGCTTTGTTCTGGTTTAAACAGGAACACCTGTTCGAAGCCAGACAGCTGTGAATCTTCAAGGCCCAGGAGCCTTGCTAGGTTGGGGTTATGCATGAACTGCACTGTCTTATTAATCAGTAGCAGGAAGGGAGTTTGCAAGAAAAGAACGGATGCAGAAGTTTTATCTTATCCTTGCACAGACTGAATGGGTGTGGGATGGATTTTCCTCATTTGCTGCAGCTCAGGGCTTGTCCCTCTTGAAGGGAAAAGAATGGGGAAGCTGGGAGACAGAGAAGTCTGTCCCCATGTTAGAGTCTACAACTGTTGCTTCTGTTCTGCCTCCCACATGATAAGGCAAGTTCGTAGTTGCGTCATTATTGCAAAATCTGAAGTATCTAACTATCAGTCTCTCGTTGCTGACATTCTTCTTCCTGATCATGGCTGCTTAAATGACATACCTTTCAACGGAAGCAGAGTGTCACAGAGAGAATTTTTAGCCTTTTGTTTGCCAAGTGGGAGTTGACCTTAATAGGTAGCTAAATTTGTCTGGAACTTGGAACGAAATTGTATAGCTATATTCAGTGTCTTCTTTTGAGTTTTGAAGATGGGATCGTAGGGTCTTAGCGAGATGCAATAAAGGTGTTACGGGCTGAGAGAGGAAGGCTAATTTAAATCTCCAGTAGTACTGATGCAACTCTTGTTTCAAGGATTCCCCAGTAGTAAAAATAGCATTACTGTAAGATAGAGGCCCAGGAGTGAAACACAACTTTCTGATCCCACCTAGTTTATCCAGCTGGCAGACTTTTAGCCCTTCCACTCTAGATTCTCCTTTCCACCCAGTTTTAGAAAGATTAGGAAAGACACCACGTTGAATTAAGTTTAATTCCAAAAATAAACCTTGTGGGAAAGCCTGAAGCCAAAAGGGTTGCTGTGCAATATACAATTTTATATGTGGAGAATATTTTAAGGAAAAATAACCTATAAATCCATATAGCAAAATCTCTCAATTAAAAAATCAATTGTATTGGAAAAGAGGGGGGGGGGAAAAAAGACGGCACCCACCACGCTTATATACAGCATTCCAAACTGAATCTAACTATTGTAACTATCACACGCTACCTGCTAGAATTAAGATTCCAGATCCACAGATATGTGCAGAGTTTATTGCAGCAAAGATGGTGCAAATGATTGTCTGGGCTTCCTGCTTGAATGTTGGTAGGCAAGACTCCTTCCAACTTCTATTTGCTTCTTCCCTTTGTTTTATGGTTGTATAGATTGCAGAGGCACCGAAAGCCCGCCTGTCAGTCTAACTCAGCTCTTTGATCTAGCCAAATGAAACACAGCCTCTGATGTCAACTAGTTTAACTCACCAGGTACTGTAAGGGGCTAAACACAAAAGGGTTGCACATCTCTGCTGTAAGGTTAAGTGACTTGAGTTGCCACAACATGACAACAAAATGTATAAACCACAGTATATTCCTCACTAAAGATTCATTGGTTGAGTCCCGGAGAAGTGCTTTGTGAGGTATATGTGTATTAAAGGATATTAAAAGATAGGAGACTCAGTCAGTGGCAGGGAACATGGCCTCTTCAAGATGGTTGCCTAACCCTAACCATCCTCAAGATGGTTTCAACATCCACTCCGACAAGCCCCAAACAAAATGGCTTATGATCAGGGATTCTGGGTTTTGTAATTCAAAAAATCAGGAGGGAAGTAGATTTTCCTTAATTGTACAAAATGGCATATTATAGCACTTCTGTTCCATGAGAAAAGCTGAAGAATGTCTGTTTCTTGTTTTCCTCTGACAAATAATAGATACTAATAATATCACCACAAGGAAAAGTTTATGGAAATCCTAAGCTTTCCTAAGGTTAGTTGGGCACTAATTATTGCTGAGGAACAGCCAGAAAATACAGATCCATTTTTGATCTCTGACATTGGGCAAAGGGCAGGAGACAAAGAGGCAATTATTAACCAGAGTATCCTGCAGGGATGGTGCTTGTCCAACATCCTGGGATCTGGCTGACTGAGAATCTCTTTTTACACTCTATATTTGTTTTTTCCCCCTCTCTGCAGTCTGCTTCACTAATCAGAGCACCATTGCCAATCCATAGTTCTCAGGCAATGTCTTTCTTTATCGTAGTCATTTTGTAGACTTGTTTTATGACAGCCATGTTGTTTATTGCAATTTTCCTGTGCTATATTTTCTGTGGAGGGCAAGCTGTATTGAATTCTATTATGGTGGAAATAGTTTTAGCCCGCAGTATCAGTGCACCAACATTTCTTCTCAATCTTGTCCAGGCACCAGAGATTTTCTGAGTGGGAAATAATAGCTTGTACTTTAAAAACCTTATATATATATATATAATAATGGGATGAAAATTTACTGATTAATATTCTCTCTCTCTCCCTCCCTCCTTCCTCCATTTTTACTGCTTTCCAGTAAAAAGCTGTTAATCTACCATTCTATAAAACCTCTAGATGCTAGACTTTCCATTCCAAATCCACATCCTCTCCAAAATATTAATTGCTGTTTGTAGCTTTAGAACTTGGTGGTCCTGCATACCTGATTCTGCAAATATCTGTCCAAGGCAAAATGCCAGCAGAACCACTGGAGAATCCCTAATTCCATGCAGCAGGTAATTCCAATGAGGATCTTGCTGGATAAAGGTGAGGACAGAGGGAGCAACTGGAGTGAGAAGGGGATGATTCTCCCTCTTCAATCTCTAGCCAGAACTATAAACCAGCCTTGTCAGCTTTCTTGTCTCCTCTTATGCTGACTGCATTTTCTTCCCTCCTGGCTCTGTTCAATCTCATATTCATGGCATAGTAATGAAATAACGGTGGTGATATAAAGTGAAACAGATCAAGGGCTAACTTGTATCTCATAGTTCTTGTAACGTAATTGTTTTCTTTCATTATGAAATCTATCCTACTTATTTTCAAAGAGGGGTGAAGGCATTTTAAAGCATAGAGGTTTTAGGGTGAAGATGTTAAAAGTGAGACAAATGATAACCAAAAGTTATTAGTTGTTTTATTAATGGCCATTCACAAAACAGAAACCTATTAAAAAACAGAACTTGGCACCTAACTGGATTCCTTTCAACTTCTTCCTCTTCTACCCTCCCCCTCCAAAAACCCTTAAAAATCAAGCCAACAATTTCAGCCCTGTTTCTATACTAATACTATTATATTCTGATCATACTGTCTGCAATCTTCAGAGACTTACTTAATGTGCTGTTCTAGAAAAACATTTGCTTCTGCACTAAAAGTACATCTTGTTTTAACTGTGAGGCCCAGTTCAAACTGAATATTAGCCGGTAAATTAATATTGCAATAGATAGGTTCAATTATTAAATAAGACTACCAGATCTGGGTTTCAAAAATCCAGATGACAGTAGCACTTGCAGCCAAGATCTCTTAAAGGTAAAGGTTCCCCTCGGACATACGTGCTAGTAGTTCCCGACTCTAGGGGGCAGTGCTCATCTCCGTTTCAAAGCCAAAGAGCCAGCGCTGTCCGAAGACGTCTCCGTGGTCATGTTGCCAGCATCACTAAATGCTAAAGGCTGTTACCTTTCCACCAAAGGTGGTCCCTATTTTTCTACTTGCATTTTTTTACGTGCTTTCGAACCGCTAGGTTGGCGGAAGCTGGGACAAGTAATGGGAGCTCACCCTGTTACGTGGCACTAAGGATTCGAACCGCTGAACTGCCGACCTTTCCATTGACAAGCTCAGCATCTTAGCCACTGAGCCACCTCATCCCATCGAAATCTCTTAGGCTTACATTAAACCATGGCATTAATGGGTGAAGCCAACTGTATTTCTTTTAAATTCTAATTTTCTGGACAATAGAAAAAAATGGCTAGAGCAGCCACAACCAAGACAAATTTGCTCTATATAGCCTCCTTTTTTACTTAAAAAAAAGCAGATTCATCTAATTGAGGGTGTAGCCATGAAACATATCGTTTAAATGTTCAGACACACCTTGAAACAAATTAGGTTTACCAGCCCTGAAATTATTTATATTCAAGGACAACAATACCAGCGTTAAGTAGTTTGTCAGTAGGAATACAAAAGACTCATCTCTGACGTTGACATGCTTGGTGACGTATGGCCTATCTCTTTTTTTGCTCATCTGTATGACTGAGGGAATTTCAGCTCCAATTAATCTTCAGTCACCGTAGACTCTTACTGCATTTATAAAAAGCAAACAAGTACAATAGTCAAACTTCATCCAAAGGAGTCCACTAAAACAGGGGTCTCCAATCTTGGCAACTTTAAGCCTGGCAGACATCAACTCTCAGAATTCCTCAGCCAGCAAAGCTTTTGGGAGTTGAAGTCCGCCAGGCTTAAAGTTGCCAAGGTTGGAAACCCCTGCTCTAAAACACAGCTCACTATTGGAGAGGAGAGGAGAGGAGGGGAGGGGAGGGGAGAGGAGAGGAGAGGAGAGGAGAGGAGAGGAGA
>WNWU01000036.1:7214137-7226286 GCA_012654045.1 Ptyas mucosa
GAGCAAAGACCAGATGGTTGTTTATAATTCCCTTATTCATGATTTATTCAATTAATCCAGTTGCCCAAATGTGAACAAATAACCATGAAGAGATCACACTGACTGGATTCATGCTGAGCCACAAACTAGACAACAATACTTTAACCAAATGTGCTGGGTGCACCCAGCTAGGTGGGTAGTGTGAGGCTACAAATTGTCCGTTCTATGGTTATTTTGGTTTTTCAAGGGAAAACCAAAAATTGGACCTAGGCACAAAATCTCCATTCAAGCCAGAACCTCTTTGTAAAGAGGACAGCAGTAAACGTGACCTTGATAGATCCAAGTGGCCTGAAGGTCTACCTTATTAAAATAAGAGCAGCAATACTCTTAACCAAGACTATGACTAGACAGAACTTCAGTTCTGTAAATAGAGATAATCGATTGGTGGTGGTGGTATTTGGTGGTTTCATTACACCAGATTATGGCTTCCTTCTGTTCTGATAAGGAAGCGTTTGTTCCCATAAGGGGCTCTTGTCTTCCTTCTGTTGCAGTGGCAAAGTTTTGTGAAAATTGTAGAACCCAAATAAAGCCTAATGTAGGAAGCAGATATCTGTATTAAGATCAATTCTATTAGGAGAGCCTTCTAGGAAGCATTGCAAATTCAAATTCTGATTAGGTTTGGAGCAGATGGGAACTCTCTGAATTAGAAGGGGATGGCAAGTCAAGTGTATTTGCCAGGGCTTTTTCAAGCCAATTTTTCTAATACTGGTTATTGACATTAGAAAAATCTCTAGATAAATTATGAACCTCAGATACTTAAGAGTTGGAGAATAATAGAGAAGAGTTCACTCCATTAAAGTAGATATACGTACTTAGGTACATACTTAACCGATTGCAGAGTTTACTCTCCACTTCAGTGGTCTACTCTCTAGAGGGAATATACAACATCATTCCCATTTCAGAGTGAATATATGATGAGAAATTTAAGAAACTAAGTCTTTATTCTAGTCTATGCATTTGTGTATTGCCTCTTCTACAAGATTTCATACGCTGACTTTAGAACTCCTCCTGTGTCTAATAGAAAGTAGAACACAAGGATCTCTTGCTGTCAAACCAGCACTCTGAAATCACTAGTAGATTTGCAAGCTTTCTGTCATCATTGTATTGCACCAGAACCCATTAGAACAAGCTCCCCATAGTCACGTGTTGTCAGGTCACAACAGGTGATCACATGTCCCTGGGACACTGCAACTATCATAAATATGCACCAGTTGTCAAGCATCGAAATGTGTTTCGATGCTTGACAACTGGTGCATATTTATGATAGTTGCAGTGTCCCAAGGACATGTGATCACCTGTTGTTGCCTGACAAGCAAAGTCAATGGGAAAGCCATACTCACTTAACAACCGTGTGACTAATGTAACAACTGCAATGATTCACTTAACAAATGGGGCAAAACTCACTTAACAAATTTCTCACTTAACAGCATAAATTTGGGCTCAGTTGTGGTCATAAATTGAGGACTACCTGTATCTTCATTAAACGTGGTGCCATGCAGTAACCACATTGCTGAACACTGATGGTATCCATAATAACCATGTTATTTATGGGAAATCTTTTTTTTTACATGCTTCCCCCTTTCATAACCACTTTTTAAAATAGGACGGATAGAGAAGTAAATGACCAGGGCAAGACTAAAGCAATAGTGAGTCCAACATTTCAACTGCTGCCTCTATTGTCTCTGAGCTCCTATTTCCTGATAAGACAGGCAAGCCTGGAATAGTTTATCTCTTCTTTCAACTTATTGATACTCCTGGGATTCAGAAACGGAATGACACTTTGCTCCGATACTCCTACCAGTGGGAAATGAGCCAATCTTTTATTCTTAAAAGAAGGGTAAGAAGTTCTAAGAACAGCAAAGGGCACAGAAGCCCATCTCCTTTGGATTCCTTCATTTATGCTAGATGGCCAGTACGAGATTTATGGATCTGGGATCACAACTCACCAGGACAGGGCAAATTTTGCACACAAGAGACTTTAGTTCAGGGGTGAAATCCAGCAGGTTCTGACAGGTTCTGGAGAATCAGTAGCAGAAATTTTGAGTAGTTTGGAGAACCGGCAAATATCACCTCTGGCTGGCCTCAGAGTGGGGTGGGAATGGGGATTTTGCAATATCCTTCCCCTGGAGTGGGGTGGGAATAGAGATTTTGTAGTATCCTTTCCCTGCAACGCCCACCAAGCTACACCCACCAAGCCACACTACACCACACCACGCCCACCAAGCCATGCCCACAGAACCGGTAGTAAAAAAATTTAGATTTCACCACTGCTCCAGTTGTGATCGCTTTCTGGAAGTGTTCTTCTAGGAGTAAGAGCTAGGTGATGCAAGCTTGTGATAGGGCAGTATTTTAGCAGTTCATGTCCCAATTATCACCCTTTCTCCTCAGCCAGCTGCTGTTATATCATATAAGCAGTAGCAATAGCACTTTAGACTTCACAGTGCTTTACAGCCCTCTCTAAGGGTTTACAGAGTCAGGCATGTTGCCCCCCAACAATATCAGTTCTCATTTTACTGACCCTGGAAGGATGGAAGGCTGAGTCAACCTTGAGCCGGTGAGAATCGAACTGCTGGCAGCCGGCAATCAATAGAATTTTACTGCATTCTAACCACCGTGCCACTAGGGCTGCATGAGATGAAGAGAAGGCAACCAATTTGGGGGAAATTCTCCAATCTCCAGTGGCACAGAGCAGTGGAGGAGTTGAACAAAGTTTTGTAGGTTTCCTCTTAGATTTTTGTGAAAAGAACTTTTATTTGCCCTGAGTCCAGTCTGGCCAAAACCTGAGATTTAGCAAAGGAAGATTAATACCCTCAAGTGATACATAGATTATTTCTGGGATTAACCATGTTTCCATAGGAATATATTGTCTGACATACGAATAGATAAAAATGCAGGTTCCACCCAGCTAAGGATAAAGTTATCTAAATACCTGTGATGGAAAGATTGCAATTGTGAGATAGAGACTGAGGGAGTCTAGATATCAAGTTTTGTAAATTGGAGTGCTTTGGAATGCTGGTAATTTTTGTTTTCTCTCTGAGCATTACCAGAGGTGGATCGCATGTAAAGAAATTTAACTCTCCTCTATTTGCAAATGATAAGTCAATACAGCCTCAGTGCACTAATTACTACTAGGTTCTGATTTCTTCCTTCTGTGGTTTTAAGGTTTCATGCAGAGAACTTCCATTTGTAAACCACAAAAATTTCAACCTAGTGCTCTCTCACATGGTGGCCGCTATCTGCTTGTCTCTGGTCTAGAACACGACTGGAGATGAGGCTAGTTTAAAGAATTGCTGTCCGGATTTCAGTCTATTCTTCAGTTTCGGTGATGGTGTTGGCCAGAAGTTTCATCCAGGCAACAGCTTCCAGGGTTCCGGATAGGGGATTGTGGCAGGAAAAACCAAATGCACAGGTATAAAATAGGTGATACCTGGCTCAACAGCAGTAACTGTGAGAGGGATCTAGGAATCCTAGTGGACAATCACTTACTGTAAGTCTGAGCCAGCGGTGTGCTGCAGCTGCCAAGAAAGCCAATGCAATCCTAGGCTGCATCAACAGAAGGGCAGCATCGGGATCACATGGAGTGGTATTGCCACTTTATATTGCACTGGTTAAGACCACACTTGGAAGTTTTGGTCGCCACAGTACAAAAAGATGTTGCAACTCTAGAAAGAGTGCAGAGAAGAGAAACAAAGATGATTGAAGGACTGGAGGCTAAAGTTGTGGGTGCTCCATCACTAGAGGTTTTTGAGAAGAGTTTGGACAGCCATTTGTCCAGAATGGTATAGAGCAGTGATGGCTAACCTTTTCGGTGCTGAATGCCGAAAGTGCATGGTCACCTATAATGCAATGTGTGCGTGACCCCCCCCGTGTGCCCCGCCTCCCCACGCATGTGAGTGTGCCCTTCCCCCTGTGCATGCGATCCATGTGCGCCCCACCCCATGCATGTGCATGCAACCCCCTTGCATGCACGTGTGACCTGCATGCGACCCCCGCGCATGCACACACATGCCCTGTGTGTACACCCCACCGTCTGTGCATTTGTGCGCATCTCCTGCATGCACCCCGCCCCTCACACATGCATGGGAGAGACCAGAAAATCAACTGGCTGGCGGGAGGTGCATGCGCGGTGGAGTTGTGCTGTGCCCACAGAGAGGGCTCTGCGTGCCACCTCTGGCACACGTGCCATAGGTTCGCCATCACAGGTATAGAGTCTCCTGCTTGAGCAGGGGGCTGGACCTGAAGACCTCCAAAGCCCCTTTCAACCCTGCTAGTTTGTATTCTATTCAGGATGACTCAAATGCTCTCGGTGCAACTGCAGCAGTTAGGGGGTCAGGCAGAGGAGCCATTGTTTTGCACAGTGCCGTTTGCATGGCTATTGGAGGGGTGCCTCCATTCCATTGTCCTACCAAGACAATATGAAGAGGTCCTTGTACAAAACTTGCATATCTAGGGAAATGTCACCTTGCTGGGCAGATAAAGAAGTTTGCTATTTATTTTCCTTTTCTTTTTTGGAGGCAAGGTAGAATAAACACGGCCTTGGGACAAAACTGAGGGGAAAGTACTGGACAGCAGATAAGCATTAGTTGGCCGAGACATACCTTTTCATCCACTGGAAAGGGAAAACTGGCTGTGTTTGGCTGTTGGATTTCTGTGAGCATCAAGGACTCATTAATACGTGCAAATGGCCATTTCTGTTTCATCAAGGTACGCTAAAGTCCCAGAACAATTGCTTAATGCCTGTCTTCATTTAATTGTTGACGTAACAACTTGGCAACAGAACGTCTGGTTGTCTGGAAGCAGGGGTGGGTTCTAGTTACCTTACAACCGGTTCGCAACGGGAGCGTACATTTCTGCGCATGCGCAAATCGTCAATTATGACATCCAGGCGGGTGGGTGGAGCCTCCCGCCGCTTTTACTACCAGTTCACAAGAACCAGACAGAACCGGGAGCAACTGTCTGGAAGTGCCCACTGGCTCTTTTGAGATGCGGAAACAATGGAGTGACTGAAAATCTGACTGACTGATGCTGCCCCTTAAATCCATGCCGTATCTGTATATTTCATAGAACCATAGATTTGGAAGAGATTGTGGAAGCCCAGACAAATGACTGTCTAGATTTTACTTAAAAATCTCCAGTGACAGAGCACCCACAACTTCAGGAGACATGCTTTCCAATTGCTCAATAGTTCTTCCGGTTAGTACATTCCAAAGGTGGGTTTCAGCAGGTTCTGACCAGTTCTGGAGAACTGGTAGTGGAAATTTTGAGTAGTTTGGAGAACCGGTATATACCACCTCTGACTGGCCCCGCCCCCATCTATTTTCTGCCTCTCGAGTCCCAGCTGATTGGGAGGAAATGGGGATTTTGCAGTAACCTTCCTCTGGAGTGGGGAGGGAATGGGGATTTTGCGCTATCCTTCCCCTGGGGTGGGGAGGGAATGGAGATTTTGCAATATCCTTCCCCTGTCACGCCACCAAGCCATGCCATGCCCACCAAGCCACACCCACAGAACCGATAGTAAAAAATTTTGAAATCCACTACTGGTACATTCCTCTTTATTTCAAGTTAGGTTCTCTTTCTGTAGAGTTCCCATCCATTGGTTTTTGTCCTATCCTTGGGAGCTACAAGGAATAAACCCTCCTCATTGTGACAGCCTTTCAAGTACAGGCAGTCCTCGGTTTACAATCTTTTATTTAGCAACTGTTTGAATAGAATAGAATAACAGAGTTGGAAGGCACCTTGGAGGTCTTCTAGTCCAACCCCCTGCTTAGGCAGGAAACCCTATTGCATTTCAGACAAATGGTTATCCAATCTCTTCTTAAAAACTTCCAGTGTTGGAACATTTACAATTTCTGGAGACAAGTTGTTCCACTGATTAATTGTTCTAACTGACAGGAAATTTCTCCTTAGTTCTAGGTTGCTTCTCTCCTTGATTAGTTTCCACCCATTGCTTCTTGTCCTGCCCTCAGGTGCTTTGGAGAATAGTTTGACTCCCTCTTCTTTGTGGCAAACCCTGAGATATTGGAACACTGCTATCCTGTCACCCCAGTTCTTCTTTTCATCAAACTAGATATACCCAATTCCAGCAACCATTCTTCATGTGTTTTAGCCTCCAGTCCCCTAATCATATTTGTTGCTCTTCTCTGCACTCTTTCTAGAGTCTCAACATCTTTTTTACATCGTGGCAACCAAAACTGGATGCAGTATTCCAAGTGTGGCCTTACCAAGGCATTAAAAAGTGGTATTAACCCTTTACGTGATCTTAATTTTTACAGAGGTACTTTAAAAAGTGACTTACAATTGGTCCTTGCAGTTATGACTGTCACAAAATCCCCATGGTCATGTGATAAAAGTTTGGGAGCATTGCATATGGCATGTATTTACAATAGTAGCAGTGACCCGGGGTAACGCGATCACCATTTGCAAATTTTTCAGCTGGCTTCTGAAAAGCAAAATCAGTGGGGGAAGTCAAACTCACTTAATAACCAAGTGATTCACTTAACCATGACAAAAAGGTCATAAAAGTAGCTGCAATTCACTTAATAACCGTCTTGCTCAGCAATGGAAATTCTGGTCCCAATTGGGGTCATAAGTCAAGGAGTACCTATATTTGAAGACCACTATTGTGTCTTCTATTTAATCTTCTCTTTAGGTTAAATATACCTTGTTGTTTTCATTGAATTGAATTTGAGTTTGAATACTTTATTTAGCCAAGTGTAATTAGACACACAAGGAATTTGTCTCTCCTATAGAAGCACTCACTGTACATGCAAGCAACAAAGAGAATAATGATAATAGAAATAACAACAACAACAACAACAACAATAATATCAATAAAGGGGAAGCAAAGGAAATAATTAGATGGATAAATAATAATACTGCAGTCACACTATATGGCTTAATATACATAGATATTAGACACAACTGCAAAAATTAGATGGCATGAGGGGAAAAACTGTCCCCTTGTCTAGTTGTCCATGTACCATGTCCAAGTATTTTGCAAAACACAACAAGGAATTGCAGCTTCCTGCAATAACACCAGCAGAACTGCAAAAAACTGCACTACTCGGAGCATCATATATTTTAAAAGGATACTTGGTTGATACCTAGGACGCTGGCAGCAACCTGTATCAACCATTAGCACCAGTCAATGGTATTTGTGACACATTTTTAAATGATCAGTTGACTTAAGTTTCATGTTTAATGAATAAAAGCGATTTTACCAATAAAGGGGGAAGCAAAGAAGATAATAAGGATAAATAATACTGCAGTCACACTATATGGCTTAATATACATAGATATTAGTTACAACTGCAAGAATTAGATGTTCAGCAGAGTGATGGCATGAGGGGAAAAAACTGTCCCTCTGTCTGGTTGTCTTGGTATGCGATGCTCTATCGCACCATCCTGAGGGAAGAAGTTGAAACAGCTTATGTCCAGGATGTGAGGGGTCTAGAGGTAATATCTGTTCAGCCCTCTATCTGATCCGCACAATATACAAGTCTTCTATGGAAGGGATTGTTTGTCATAAGAAGTAGCATCCAAGTCTTTCCCCATCCTCATTGACCTTTTCTGCACTCTTTCAGGTCTCTTAACATTTCTCCTGTATTATGGTGACCAGAACCGGATATAATATTCTAGCTGCAATCTGACCAATGCAGCAAGGAATATGGCTATCCCTTCCTGTGATCTCACTATATCTCTGTTGATTCTGTTAGCTCTTTTGGTAGCTGCAGTACACAATCGGCTCATGTCTAATCTGCAATCTACCATGACACCTAGATCCTTCTCACACATCCTTCTGTAGGTTGTTGAACCAGACACAAATCCATCTGTAGCAGGACCATCCATCTCCATTGCCTCATTTTACGAAAAAGGAGACTATAATTAGCTTTATCCAATGTTTTCTGAAATCTAAGCACAGTATGCTACAGCATTCTCTTGGGCAACTAATATAATAACTTTATCAAAAAAGCATTAAAAATTAATCTGGTTTGACCTGCTTTAACAAATCCATATTTGTTTTTAGCAATCTTTTTTCCTGCTTGCTTACTCTTTGATAGTCTTTTCTAGGATTTTCTCAGGCATTGAAGTTCAACTAAGAGGTTTTTAAAAATGAAAACAACACTAGCTTCACTCCAGTCTTCTAGCATTTTCTCAGTATGCCAGGACTATTTAACTGCAAACTGCCAAATGACCTTTTTCCCAACTAAGCCAAATCAAAATAAGCACTGCATTCTGTAGATTTATCCCTACTTAGTTCAGCAAGTATAGCAATATGCTAAAACCTATAATTGAAATCCGCAGGACTTAAAACTGCTTAACAGTGTGGGGTCATATGGTTTGACAGATTGTATTATGACTGTCTCAGAATAAAGGTTAGGTTGCTTTCCTTCACTTCAAACCTAACAGGATCCATCCCACCTCTGTTATTCTTAATAAGTGCTTCCTGATTTCCAGAGCTATTCAATATCACTTGGACCATCTCCCTCAATATAGGTGAGTCACAAAGGAATATTTCCAAAAGTGCCTTCTTGAGACTCCAGCCACTCCTCCTCAAAGGATGAATAACAATAATCCTCCAGACCATATGGTTGCAACCATATGTCAATGCTGAAATAGATGCCAGTTTGCAATTGGTGAATGCAGGGATGTCTCAGCAGGAACCTAGGCCAATGTTTATAAAAAATTTCCCTTATAGTCTCAAAATCCAGTGCAGTGCAGAAGTCTATACTAGGCATTCAGGTCCATTAATGGCTCTCTTCTGAGAGCGTGTTGTTAAAACTATTGTGTAACAGTTGAAATGACCAAAGGAACCTGTGTTACAACTTTCTTGTCAATTTATTGACAGGAAGCAAATGAAGAGGAAGAGTTTCTCTTTTGGAATGTGGATTATGCTCAGAAGAGTAACAAAGAAGCTGTAAAAAATCAGCAGATCAACTACAATGTTGTGTTTCTCATCAGAAAATATGGCATCACATAGGGTGCAGTTATGCAAAGACATGGCATTGATAAATCCTTAAGAATAAGCAAACATATTTGTTTGCTGCAATACAGTTATAAGGAGAATCCTGCTGGGTGCAAATCAAGATCTTTGTAGCTCAGATATCTGCCTCTGGGAAATTTAGATGGTCATATTTGTCCACAGCATCTGGTAATCTTACTATGATGGCTTTCTATCATAAAGTCTCTCTGAGACAACATATATAACAGACAATAATAAAAATTCATACCGGGACATCTAGATTTAAAACTCTCTTTAGTTCTAAGTAACATCCTCTCTGTCACATCCATCTAATAGACTTATGAGTCATATCCATCTAATAGTCTTAGGAAAAGTCAAAAGAGGCCAAAATCCATTATGCATAACGCTTTAAGCTTCTTGGATGCATATTTTATCATCTGTACCAAGTTGAGGATTTTACAAGCAAAAAAATCACTGTGGCAAGAAATGACGCATAATTTTGTGGAAGCATTGAGATATATGAAAAGCTGTATACAATGCAGTAGAAAGTTTAAAAATGAAGGGAAGGGTGCGTTTAATACCATTTTATGTTTTCAAAAATGTTCTTCAAATGATGAGATCTATAAAATTATTTGCTAAGAAATAAAACATTTCCATAAACTATCACCAGTTACCGTAGGAGATGATGAATCTTAACCACAGTCATTTAAAAATTAATTCTCTGTGGAAAGCTTCCGGTAGAAGCAAGTCCAATAAAATCCTTTATTATTTTGGACAAATATGGAGAGAAAAATCAAATATAAGGAAAATAAAATGTAATGTTCTGTCAGCAAAATCCCTAAAGCTCGGGATTACCATAATGAATACTATAGAGACAGATAAGTGTGCAGCTTCCAGATTTTTCAGTGTTTTGCTATGAATCTTGTTTGAAATATAGATATTTGCCTTCAGATTAGTAAACGTTAAATTGGTGACCAAGCATAAATCCAATCTGTGATTGTTTCTTGTTCTGATGGCAATAAATAATACCTGATATGCATTAGAACAATTGTGAAAATCTGTGCTGGACAGAGGAAACAATAACACAATTTTTTAAAAAGTCCAATGAAAAGAATTTGTTTTCCTAACATTTCTGAGCATCCAGTGACACTTAGTGGTGAGATTCAAGAACTTCTGGGGGTTGGGATTTTTAGAACTAGGTCATTGTAGAATGAAGCAAGAAGTATAAGAAAATTCCTAAGGTAAATTAACGTGTTACTTCCTGAATAAAAGAAACCCAAAGACCATGCTGGCAATGTTTTAATATTGCCAGCAACTAATCTAATTAGTTAGATTAGGCTTTTAGGTAACTCAGAAATATTGTCCAGGCTTCCAAAAGAGGTGCCCTATAGCTGGGTTTCTGTCTCTGCATTTCAAGTACAAGTTCTCCACTTACAACCGTTCATTTAATGACAGCTTACAATGGCAGTGAAAAAAGTGACTTATGATGATTTTTCAGAGTTACAACCTTTGTGACACCCCACATGATCATGTGATCAAAGTTATAATGCTTGGTGACTGGTTCATACTTATGACCATTGCTGTGTTCCCAAGGTCATGTGATCACCTTTTGTGACCTTTTGAAAAGCAGAGAACGGGGAAGCCACATTCACTTAACAGCCAGGTTATTAACTTATCAACTGCAGTGATTCACTTAACAACTGCAGTGAGAAAGGTCGTAAAATAGGGAAAGCTCACTTAACAAATATCTCACTTAAGAACAGAAATTGTCGTCGTAAGCTGTAGATTGTCATCGCAAGCTGTAGATTACTCAAGGAACTGGCAGCACATTGCTCATGGACAGCAGTCTGCTAATGAAGACCTTTCTTGCTGTCTGCTGGTTTCTCCACCCTATTTGATTGATTGATTGATCTATTTATCTATCTATCTATCTATCTATCTATCTATCTATCTATCTATCTATCTCAGAGGTGGGTTTCAGCAGGTTCTGTCCAGTTCTGGAGAACTGGTAGCGGAAATTTTGAATAGTTTGGAGAACCAATAGTAAAAGTTCTGACTGGCCCCGCCCTCATCTATTCTCTGCATCCCAAGTCCCAGCTGATTGGGAGGAAATGGAGATTTTACAGTATCCTTCCCCTGGAGTGGGGAGGGAATGGAGATTTTGCAGTATTCTTCCCCTGGAATGGGTAGGAAATGGGAATTTTGCAGTATCCTGCCCCTGCCACGCCTACCAAGCCATGCCACGTCCACCAAGCCACACCCACAGAACCAGTAGTAAAAAATGTTGAAACCCACCACTGGTACATTCCTCTTTATTTCAAGTTAGGTTCTCTTTCTGTAGAGTTCCCATCCATTGGTTTTTGTCCTATCCTTGGGAGCTACAAGGAATAATTCTGAACCCTCCTCCTTGTGACAGCCTTTCAAGTACAGGCAGTCCTCGGTTTACAATCTTTTATTTAGCAACCGTTTGAATAGAATAGAATAACAGAGTTGGAAGGGACCTTGGAGGTCTTCTAGTCCAACCCCCTACTTAGGCAGGAAACCCTATACCCATGATGGCGAACCTATGGCACGGGTGCCACAGGTGGCACACGGAACCATATCAGTGGGCACGCGAACATTGCCGTAGCTCAGTTCTAGCATGTATCTGTGTGCCAGCCAGCTGATTTTTGGGCCTTTTGGGCCCACCGGAAGTTGGGAAATGGGCTGTTTCCGGCCTCTGGAGGGCCTCCGGGCAGGTGGCAAAGGCCATTTTTGCCCTCCCCAGGCTCCTAGAAAGTCTCTGGAGCCTGGGGAGGGTGAAAAACAGGCCTACCAGGCCCACTGGGCCATCACGTGCTAAAAGTGGGGGGGGGTGCACGCACATGCGCAGGGGCGGGGTGCATTGAATTATGGGTGTGGGCACACACGTGGGTGACTTCCCCGTGTTCCCCCCATTTTTGGCACGCGATGGCAAAAAGGTTAGCCATCACTGCCCTATACCATTTCAGACAAATGGTTATTCAATCTCTTCTTAAAAACTTCCAGTGTTGGAACATTTACAACTTCTTATATATATATATACACACGTATATATCATATAGATACCACCCTATTTGATATATCTATCTATCTATCTATCTATCTATCTATCTATCTATCTATCTAT
>WNWU01000036.1:7226296-7250411 GCA_012654045.1 Ptyas mucosa
TATATATATCAGATCAGATGTAGCAGAAAGCCCACCAAGTCTCTTAATGGAAAGAAAAAGGAGACAGCTAGGAGGTTGCCAAATAAAACAACCGCTTCTAGCTTCCAATTTATTTCTGAGAATGTCTCTGGATAGCCATTCTTATGAAATAAAAACATGGTGGCTAGTAGTCTTTTGGGACAGCAACTAACCTAAAGTATTGGTAATAAGCATCCTGGGAAATTAAAGAACATGTCAACGAGCAGCTTTACCCGTTTACCTTTGATAAATTGGTACTTTATAATTGGCTATGGGCATCACTTATGGGTCCTTTAGTCCAAAACACCTTGGAAGCACTAGAAAGCTTAGAATATGGATCATGGTCGAACAGGTGAATATAGTGAATGGATACCGAGTGGGAAATTTCCATTGCCAGAAAGAGGGAATAATGTCCTATGTTCTATTGAATATTTCTAGCAGACATCAAGAGCAAGCATAAGACCAAGCAGCAGAAATGTCGCTGAAGGAAAAAGAGGTGAAAAAGAAATGAAAAAAAAAAAGCTCTTTGGTCTCTAACATTTCAAAGAAGTTTCCAGGAATCAAAAATGTAACCACAAATATTTAAATTTACACATTAGCATTAAACTTTGAATGAAACTGGTTAATGAAAATTTGAGGATTTAAGACTTTTAATGGAACCGTGTTCAATTCCCACAGCTTTGGTTCTGAGTGTATTTAATTTTAGAAAAAGGTGTAACAAAATGGAAATAATACCGAACTAACTAAAAAAAGGGTCCCCTCCTCCCTCCCCTCCTGTCTCCTAAACATGATAAAGATTTCATTGCATTGTAAGGATTAAAGTTGTAAGAAAGAAAGATAGAAATAGTAGCAGCCTTTTCTTTTCCTGTCCATATACTTTCCTCCACTTTGTATCTTCCAGATTTGTGGTTTTCCAGTTCTATCAGATATGTGGCATGTTCCTATTAGTAATTTATACCATATCTTAGCATTACTGAGCCATCACTTTCTGGACCTCATTGCTATTGTTTTGCCACAATGATCGTTCAATAACGTTAAAAGGTGCTGCTAGTTACCAGTCTGACACAGCTCCTTTATTTATGTGGTACAGGCTACGAACAGGAGTTGAAAACAGACAAGTAGAAGAATAAGCCTTTGCTGCCACCTGGAGTATAAACATGATTGTTTTATGGTTTTCATATATACTGGTTAACTGTTATCACACTCCACTTGTGCATGCATAACCATGGTACAGATGTGCCCCGATGACATTTTTTTCTGAATGGTCCTATGATCTTGCTATCACCTTGCCCCCACCTTGCTGAGCTAGCTTTCAGTGGCCCTTATTCATGTTAAACTAGCATTTTCCTCCTTGAGCCCACGACATTTCCTGAAGCCAATAAAGGATAATATTTGTAGCTCAGGGTTGAAACGAGGGGTCCTTGGTGCTCTCTGAGCTTGCTTGGTTTGTTGCAGATGTTTCATTACTGGGTTACCCTAACTAGGTAACATCATCAGTGTCAGATATATTTTGATGGTCGTGCTCATTTGGTTCTATGAGGAAGTTATTTGGTCAATACAGCTTCAGGTTCATAAGGTTGTTTTATTATTTACAATATATACATGCATGCAATAACGAACAGGGTGTCCTGTTGCATTTGTTACCCTAACTGTATGACTCAGATGTTGAGAGGAGAGAGAGAAGTTCACGTGTTGTCTTGTTGAGAGACAGGTGAGAAGAAGAAGGGAAGATATCCAAGTGATTTCTGGGTAAGAGTCCAATAAGAGAATCCATTGGCTGATATAGACACATGTGATGCTTGTAAAGACTTAACCTCTTCTGGTCCCTGGTGCATCATATGTGGGCAATATCTGACAATCAGCACTAATGATGTTACCAAGTTAGGGTAATGAAACATCTGCAAGAAAACAAGCAAGCTCAGAGAACGCCAAGGACCCCACATTTCATGAAGCTTTCAATGAGTATGAAGCAGGAAAGAAGGAGTGAAGACTACTTCTGCACCAGAAAAACTGGGTGGTAAAGATGTTCCTGTCCATTGAAACCCTCTCAATGTGACTGCTGAAGCATTCCCACCAACATGGGCATTTAGCAAGATGCTAAACAGACTTGCTTTACTAATAGAATATGCTCCTATTGCAGTGGTGGGATTCAGCCAGTTTGCACCACTTCGGGAGAACCGGTTGTTAACTTTCTGAGCAGTTTGGTGAACTGGTTGTTGGAATAAATCATTAGGGCATAGAACCGGTTGTTAAATTATTTGAATCCCACCACTGTCCTATTGTGTATACAAGATTAACCGTGGTTAATTTCTGCAGTAGTTGTTCTGGATGGAACAAACCAATTTAATTGGTTATGGATTGAACTTTTTGCATCAGTGGTGGATTGCTCCCGGTTTTGTCCGGTTCTATAGAACCGGTAGTAAAACCGGAGGGAGGCTCCGCCCACCTGCCATGACTTCACCATGGGTGATCTGCGCATGTGCAGAAGCACGCGCAGGTCAGCGAAGCCAGCGTGTGCGCACACTCCCACTGCAAACCAGTACTAAAGGTAAGTAGAACCCACCCCTGCTTTGCATCCCCTGTGCACAAATTTTACTTGCTGACTGGAATGAACCTTGGATTCAATTGCAAGATATCCAGGGATATTTAATCTCCCTTTGTCAGAACTGAAGAGGCATCTTGGACGAGAAGCGAAACATCTTCAAAGAAAAGTCCGAAAGGAGAAGGGCGGTATAAAAATCGAATAAATAATAATAAAAAAACCGGAAAGTCCAGTTGTCTCTTGAAAAAGCACCTTTGGGCCAACCATGAGCTGGATGACTGAGAACCTCTATAGACATTTAATGTCCCTTTGTACTCCCAGCCATGGGGTTTTTTTTTAATGTTTTCAGCCATCTCAAACTCATATGAGGAGTAGGCTTCAGCTCATATGGGTCACTGGTCATTAGAAATTACTTTGAAATGTGTACTGTCATCGTTGTTTCTCCATCGTCTCCGTTAGAAAAAGAGGCAGCGTTTTCCAGAATCTTTATCCACCCACCTCAAACACCCACAGAGATATCACAGCCAGCAGTAAAACAAACTTGAGGACCAATGGAAGATAAGATGCCAAAACTGCAAGGAAGCTGACTGACTTTGCTGGACTGCTTTACCCCCACCCCCACCCCCACCCCCAAGAAGTAGAGTTGGGCTCACTGCCCAGGCTGCGCTCAGCCCGAGTGTGAAGCCTGTCTGTTCCCCCTTCTTTCTTCCCCCAATTCAGCCTTCTCTTCCTTCATAGTGACGCCAGGAGAAAAACTTTTTCCAGAGCCACAATCCCTGGGCGCGTGGGGATGGGGAAGACCAGCAGCCCAGGCCCTAAGCTATCAAGAGCCCAGCAGAGGGTAGCGCCAAGAAGGCCACACTCAGCACCCTTTGCCTTTGTAACAATTTCCGATTGGGCTGCCTGAATAAATCCAAAGAGAGAAGCCACTTCCTGGAACATTTTCTACATCCGAAACCACAGAAGAAAGCCTCGTCGCCAGTGGGGAGGGGGGGAGTGATCAAAGCCAGATGGTAGCCTGGGCATGGAGACGACAGGGAGGGGGCCAGGCACACCCACACAACAAGGGATCTACAGACATAGGAAATTCGGCAGGCAATAATATTTGACACAAGGACAAAGCCCCTATTGGATAGACACCCCCACCAGCTGAAAAAAGCTACACAGACATTGCATTAACAGAGATAGAAAAACGACGGAGAATTCTCTGAGCAAAGGTATCTGCATTATTATACCCAGAATGCATGTACTACATTGCAGTCAGTGGAGCAAGTCACAAATACTAGGAACTGTGGGCCTTGGGTTTGTAACCTGGCCTTTCCTTCTCTAAGCACACCCATATGATTTTACTTTCCGACTTTGATGTCTGCACCCCTTCTATTGAGAAAAGCAAATGTGAAATATTTTTATTTAAGAAAACAACAACAACAACCCAGCATTCATTGCAGTGGTTGTCCCTGTACGTTTAAGATTACAAGAAAGCAAGGCTCAGCAACATCTTTTTAAAATTTGCTTTTTAAAAAAACACCAAAACCTTGCCGTTTTATCCCAGATATGTAGGAGGTGGGTGTGCTTCTTTACAGAGTGATAAATATAATCTGTATCTGCTTAGAGGCACTCTTTAGTCATTTTTCAAAACAATTATCTCTTTCTAGCCAGGAGTGACCCTTCGTTTTTCATCTGAGCAAAAAAGTCAAAGGATTTGGAGCACAAATCTCTTGCTTCAAAAAGCATCTCTGTGCATTTGAATAGAGGCAGGGTACAAATGAAAGGAAGAGAGTAATTTGATTAACATAACATGTTGTAACCTGACATGCTTTTTTTATTTCCAGCACAGCGTGCTGTATGAAGCTAATTGGCTGTAGTTGATTTACTAATGGTTAAAAGTCAGAGCATAGGACAATGGTCCTCATTTAGCAGCCATAATTGGGAAAATTGGGACTGGCAACTCGGTCATTAAGAGAAGCAACTGCTAAGTGATATCACTATGATTTTACTTCAGCTTTCCTTTGTTTTACAGACCTGTTAGAGGTGTAAATGTGAGGATTGGGCATAAACAGAGGTGGCTTTCAGCAGGTTCTGACCAGTTCTGGAGAACCGGTAGTGGAAATTTTGAATAGTTCGGAGAACCGGTAGTAAAAATTCTGACTGGCCTCATCTATTCTCTGCCTCCCAAGTCCCAGCTGATTGGGAGGAAATGGAGATTTTACAGTATCCTTCCCCTGGAGTGGAGAGGGAATGGGGATTTTGCAGTATCCTTCCTCATCCATGTCCACCAAGCCATGCCTACCAAGCCATACCACGCCCATCAAACCACACCCACAGAACCGGTAGTAAAACAGTTTGAAACCCACCACTGGTCATAAAGTTACTTTTTTTTATTACCTTTGTATCTGTGAATGATTGCTAAATGAGGCAGTTGCTAAATGTGGATTGCTCGTATGTGAATGTAATCATTGTGCAAAGTAGTATGGGAAAGAAACAGAAAGAGGTTTTTAAGCAAGAAGAGATGGAATGTGAGTGAAAAAAATGTTCACCTGCTTTCCTACTTGTAGATCACAGGGGTCAAACTCATGGCATCCTGTTACCGTCACATGGCGTTTTGCGACGTTTTTCCCATTTGCGGAGCTTGGGTGGGTGTGACTTGCGCATGACACATCCGGCCTGAGGGCCGCCAGTTTGACACCCCTGTTGTAGATGTAACTACCTAAAAAGATGTACAGCCACCTCACTGCAGGGTTTGGAATAGACTTTTCCTACCTGATATGTCAGAATAGGTCACACATCTCCATAAATCTTCATCAGCATGATTAGCAATGTTCGATGCCTCGCTGACTGGGGCATTGTAGCATTTGGAGCTCCACCATGTCTGGAGGGCACTAGGTGAAGATAGCCTGGCCTGGAATAAAAACTCACCCATCCAGAAACCTACTTACAGATTGCTGGCCAGCTTTAACTAGCCCACTCCTTGAAAGTAAGACTCTCTTGAGTTCAGTTATATTTATTCTGCACAGCATTCTAGCTTTTCTCTGAAGAAATTTAAAGAAAAACCGTACGAAATACCAGAGTTATCACTGATATATCTCCACTTATATTATTAAATTCATACTGGGATTTGAATAATCATTAGCAATCTTCCATTTGAGCCTAATTTCCTGCCACTTTATAAATTGCATGCAGAGAGCAAATATTTAGACTTCAGAAGGATCTTCATCAAACAATATCTTATACATATGGAGGGATATTCTCTCTCAGATAAAATGGTTGGTATAGATTAATCAGATAGAGCCGCGATGGTGAACCTATGGCACGCGGAGCCATATCCCTAGATCAGCTCCAGAGAGCCTACGGAGAGCGAAAAACAGGCCTTCTGGTCCCATCGAAAGTCAGGAAACGGGCCGTTTCAGGCCTCCGGAGGGCCTCTGTGGGAGGAGGCCGTTTTCACCCTCCCCAGTCTCCAAGAAAGCCTCTGGAGCGTGGGGAGGGTGAAAAACGGGCCTACCAGGCAATCACGTGCCAAAAATGGGGGGAGTACGTGGGGGGGTTGCGCATGCATTGCGGGGCACATTGAATTATGGGTGTGGGCACGCGTGTGCATGACAGCACACCCCGTGGGACCCTCGCTTTTGGCATGCGACAACAAAAAGGTTAGCCATCACTGAGATAGAGAGTAAAATCATTCTCTGTGGAACTGCTGTCGTGAAATTTAGGAATTTGTATCTGACGCCTGATAAGAGGTGTGGAAATGCAGGATAATATTTTAATGTATGGAGTCAAAACAGGCAAGATGGTGGCAGCAGCAGCAGTGTGATTCAAGCTCCCCCCTTTTGTATGTGCATCACTGTCACATGCATGTACAAAGATCAGGGTTTCACTAAGAGTGCTTAATCCCACCCACCACAGATACCACTGATGTGGTGACCAAAATAAATGCAAAAATTGTTACTTGATATGACTTCGTTGGTCAACACAAACAGTTATACTCAGTGGTGGGATTCAAGTAATTTAACAATCGGTTCTCTGCCCTAATGATTTCTTCCAACACCCAGTTTGTCAAACTGCTCAGAAAGTTAACAACCGGTTCTCCTGAACTGGCTGAATCCCACCACTGGTTATACTGTTATAGTTATAGATACTCTATATAGCAGAGGTGGGTTCTACTTACCTTTACTACCGGTTCGCAACGGGATCGCACACATGCACTTGCTTCGCTCACGTGCGCGCCTTGCTTCTGCGCATGCGCAGATTGCTTCTAATGATGTCAGGGTCAGTGGGCGGAGCCTCCTGCCAGTTTTACTACCGGTTCTATAGAACTGGTCCAAACCTGGGGCAACCCACCACTGCTATATAGTTATAGATAGCTCCGGAGTAGGAATTTGTCTCTCAAAAGCAGCATGCAGATCGTGACCTGGTGCACTTTGTCCTGTTTCAAGCCCATCTGTTTATCCACCCACTGTAGACTTGAAATCTGCTCTAGACTTGAAGGTAGAATCCTAAATTGCCACTTGAGATAATACAGTCCTTGTAAGGGGGGCGGGGGGCGGGGGGCAGGCATGGTATTCATAGATCTGCAGGGTTGCTTTTTCCTCTTGTTTATCTACTTGTTTTGAAAAGTCTCACCTCCATGTCAGGCATATAAGAATTATGGCTGATAAATAAGCAAGGGATATGGAATACCTTATTCAGACCCAAATCTGTAAATAATTCCCTCTGTAATCTTTTCATTTCCCCTTAAAACAAGGTACACTATTGCACAATATCTTATAATGGGAAATTCCCACCTATGCTGCAACTTTTAGCTATGGCCTGATTTTTCAATGACGCTGAATTCACATATTCCGTTCTGAGGCCAATGGCTGATGTCCACTTGGATTTCTTCCCAAGTCCTATGTTTGACTTTGGGTAAAAATTCTTTCCAATTATTCAGCAGTGACATAGCCCCAAGTCTATGGGATTCACATTAAGTCATCTTTATTTCCTAAAGAAACCCTAGTCTCTTTGCTCTGAACACTGCCTGGTGTCAAAGGAAGCTTAGATTTTAATTTGTTGCTGTCAAAAATAAAGCCTATACAGGTCCTGAACTGATGCCTTAAGAAATAAGATGAAAAATAGCTCACAAGAAACTGCAGAGACCCAGCGATATTGTGAAGAAAACCTCTCTTGGACCAATAGGGAAGACCTAATCAACTGGTTATTTCTTCTTGTCCTTGGAAGAGCTTGTAGATCAGGGTTCTTTCTTTCTTTCTTTCTTTGAATTGAGAGGCTTTTTTACTGCCTCTACTTTGGTCACAGAAGCTAAATGGATGATTTTAGCAGGTAATAAAACTTACCCCCAAAGCCTATTTAGATCGAACTGTCCTTAAAAGCTTGAAAGCAGGCCAGACTGGTTTTTAGCAGTCTGAAGCAATCAACTCTGCTCTCTGTCAGGTGTAGACGTGCGCAGAGCACCATTCACACAATACACTTAATCTAATTTGGTGGCACATACTGTAGCTAGCATGTCATCCAAATCCAGACTATAGGTCAAAGTGTGGGTAAGGTAGAGTATTGTATCTTAATCATAGTGTACAGCTGAGGTTTCCTTATTTCCTGTACCTTTGGCTCCTTACACATAATCAATATCCTCCCCCTTTTTCTTTCTTTTTTAATAAAAAAAATATTTTTTTTAATATAAACATTCCATCTTCCCTTAAACAGTGTTTTGTCTGGGTGCAAATATCTCTGTGCAATAACCATCAAAACCATCCTCCCCCTTTTTCCTTTTGCTTTCCAGGCAGAAAGATTGGACCCTAAAACAATAAAGCAGATTATATTTCACCATTGAGAACATTAGGATAACTATACTGGCATTAAATTTGCTGCCCCTATTGCCGATCCCTATCCTATCTCAGTTACTTCAGTTGTGGTGTGGAATCTAGCTGGTCTTTAGATCTCACACTACAGTAGAGAACATTCAATATACCCAATACAATATACAGTACATATACCCAACTCCAAAGCCTTCTGCAACAGGCATATTGTGAGAGCATTTCTAAAAGCCAGCAGGGTTGACCTCAAGCAGATCTCAGGAACAATGTTTTTCCAAAGAAGGAAATAGTTGGAGTTTCAGGGGACATATGGCAAACTAAAGACGGCTCCGAGAAAATAGAGCCAATCACCATGGCACAAACCAAGGAACCGGTGAGTAGACCAGTTTCTTGGAACCTCTCCTGATAAGGAGAGGACGGGAGATCACTCACATGTGTTTCAGACAGCTGCTCCATGCAAGCAGACCGCCGGACCGTGATTTTCTGCAGGTTTTTGAGTGCTAGGAGACCTTCTTGCTCACAACCCTGGCAGATCCCTTTAAAGGACACTAAGTTGTCCTGATGTTTCAGCAGCAACTGGGACTGGCATCTTCAGAGGCAAGGTAGTCTGATGTGCAGGGTTGTACTGCTTCCCTAAGCCACTTGGGAGAGGGGATTCATATGGAGAGAGGAGATTTCTCAAATTCATGAAGGGTAATCACCTGGGTGATTAAAGACCTTTACCTGATCCATTTTGATACTCTTGATAGTATAAGTATACACTTTTGCTCTCCTAGCAAAGGTAAAACCTCTTGTTTTCTGGTGGTTGCTAGCAATTCCTGGTCTTCACAATAGTATGTGGATTCTTTTAAAACTCTTGGTCAAACGTATGATGCAGCATGAAAGGATGATCATATTGTCACCCAAAAAAAGATCAGGAGATAATCAGATATCATGGGTTGAGTTTGGAAATGAATTAAGAGTCTGATGTTTGTATGAAAGCAGTATCGTCTGGGGCAGAGGTGGAGAAAATGTGGCCCTTCAGATATTGCTGGGTTATAGCTTAGAATCCTTTATTATTGATCATGCTGACTGAAATAGTTGGGAATAGAGAATATATTCCCCCAGTGGAAACACTGGGAAGAACAGGACTATCTAATCTGATCCCTTCTAGAAGAGTAATTCATCAAATGCAGTGGGCCATTGAAAGTTCTAGATGAAAGCTATCCAATTGAAATACTGAAGCGGGAAAACCCACTTTCCCAAATGCAGGAGACAAGACCACAAAAGTTGGAGAACACAGGTTTATTTGCTAGCAAAGGTTCGGAGCATTCACATGTCAGATTCCGAACCCTGGGCTATGCCCAAGGTGTACCTTTTATACTTATGCAATTCTAGCCACGCTAGAGGCGTTACGCTTCTGACTCTATTTTCATATATGGATACTATCTTACACAGTCTGTTACTTTCGGTGAACACTTCTGCTAATATGTTTCTTAATATAAGTTTGTTACAGGGATGATATAGAACAGTGGTTCCCAAAGTGTGCGCCGCGGCTCCCTGGGGAGCCGCGCTATCGTCGTAAGGGCGCCGCGAAATATTCCGCCCGCTGGGTCTAACACTGATGCGCCATTTCTGAAACGTCTAGTGCGCATGCGCAGTTGCAAGTCGGATTGCTATGGGAGCCGCGAACCGAAAAAGATTGGGAACCTCTGATATAGAACATAGGTCATTAAGCTCATCGGTACATTTAACAAGTTCCTTATTTTTGTTCCTTTCTTGAGGTTTGCAACATAACTTCTGCTCCAACATTAGTACCTCAGAAAACAATATACCGGTAATACTGTGCATGATACAATACTTAGATCAATATAGGTATAGTATAAGACCCTTCTGTTTCAGTACCAAACGGTGGAAAGATTGTCTACTTAGTCTACTAAGATTGTTGGACCAGGCCTGGAAAGATCCAGCTTTGAATCTTGTGCCATCATGAAACTTTGTGAATAGCTTGGACTAGTAATTCTTCACTTCTTGTTCTAAGCTGCAATGTAGTTTGGTTTTTGCTTGTTGTGTTGTGAAACCCAGCCTTGGCAGGTTGTAAATTATTGTGGTCTATTAACCATGCCAGTGGAAGAGTCAGGTAATTCTTTGCAAATGGAGATCATTTTTTTAAAAAAAACAAACTATTTTATTTGGGCAGTGAAGGCCATAGCACTGATATAGTAACTTTCCAAAAGAAGAGTTTGGGGACCCTATTTTCTCCATTATTGTATTATTTGATGGTTTTTTTAATGTTAAAAAAGTACTGTCTAATAGAGGCTTAATGCACTTATTTTACTGTTACAGTTTATGATAATTTGGCAGTTTGTCATCGAATTCTAGAAGTTTCCGTCTGGGGAGTTCTACAGGTTTACAGCCCAGTGCACTATGTGAAACCAACCTATTGGAGATCACATAACAATAATTAAGCAAATTATAGCATAACATAAAATACGCTAAGCCATATTTAATTCATCCATCTGTGCTTTTCCGGATCATCCTGTGGTTCAAATGGAGGATGGGAAACAACATATACTGACTGAGTTTCTGGAAGGTAGATATAAATGGGTTTTTTTTTTTAATGAAAGTTGCATATTCATAGTTTCTAATCAGGGATCAGATTAAAGACTATATTTGCCAATTACAACTAGTATGGCTACTTTCATACCAGAGGTGGGTTTCAGCAGGTTCTGACCAGTTCTGGAGAACCGGTAGTGGAAATTTTGAGTAGTTCGGAGAACCGGGAGTAAAAATTCTGACTGGCCACGCCTCCATCTATTCTCTGCCTCTGAAGTCCCAGCTGATCGGGTGGGAATGGAGATTTTACAGTATCCTTCCCCTGCTACGCCCACCAAGCCACACCCACCAAACCACACCTACCAAGCCACGCCACGCCCACCAAGCCACACCTACAGAACCGATAGTAAAAAAATTTGAAACCCACCACTGTTTCCCACCACCAAATTCCCAGAGGCAACAGTTCATCTGGGAGAAACAGAGGGAACAAAATATATAGATGTGTAGGAAATGTGCAATTATGTCACCGTAGGTACCAAAAAAAAAAGAAGGATGTAGATTTAGAAGCACTGTGATTTAACTAGAAAGCAATTTTTATAAAAGAGAGCAAGATGGGAACCTGCGGTCCCAATGCAAATTATTGATGAACTATCTCAAAGAGGCCTTGTTATCCCTTGCAGGGATTCTTCAGGTTTCAGCCAGACTTGGATCAAAGGGCCCTTGAATAGAAGATAGCTTCAAATAGAAGATTCTCCTTTCTACTGTAGAACAGAGGGCAACTCTCATAGATTTTGCTGCCCATGGAAATGTAATTATCTCTATGAAATCTATTCTACACCACAAATCTACTCTTGCCGAAAAATTTGTTTTAGCACTACTTGATTTTTAAGATTCCATCCAGAACTTTCCTTCCCAAGAGGGCTGGAAGAGACCTTGGAGGTCTTCTAGTCCAACCCTCTGCTCCAGCAGGAGATCTTATATCATTCCAGACAAATAGTTGTCCAGAACATACACTTTCAACCCCATCTTATAGCTTAAAGAGATACTAAACAACAATCCTCTGCCCTCCTGTCTCCAAAGCTGCGATATTTCTAGGATGCTGAATTTTGCACACATGTTCTTTTCTGGAACTTTTTCCTGAGAAGAGGCCCAGCTGTCAATAACAGGAGTTTATAGAATTAGTTCATTGTCAGAAATGGTGGAACATTGCCAAAGAAATAATATCTGGAAGAAAAGTTGCTAACATAGGATTAATTTGCTGGAATGGGGCACGCGTTGGAGTCCCGGCCTGTCAGCATGTGGCTTATAATTGCAGGCTTCACTCTTATTTTGACATCAGCCCTTTTATTAGCATAAATCTTCAGACTCCTCTGCTAACCTGTTGTGTACAATACAAGCATGCCCCAACTGACAGGCTGTGGGTAAGGCAGCTTTGCATACAAAAGGCGTCAAATTTTTGATTGCTGGCATGATGATCATAAATAAATACAATTGTATGAAGGAAGTCAAATAATTTTCTTTGTCTAGTGTTCTGTTGGATCTATGCGTCTGGAAAGTTATATATGTAATCAAGTAAAGTCTTTATGCCCCTTTTCCAACTCTTTGCAAATATGTTAAGGGACAAACTAGACTCAACAATATTTCCTTTTTACGATCATCCTGGCAAAATTAGCCTCTTTGAGGCTATAGTCCTCTCTGAGAGATTTCCTCCAAGCCAGATAGAAGTTCCAGGAGAGTAAAGGATTTTTAATTTTTTTTCTTCCCTACCTATTCTTATTTTAGTCATTACTGTATATCTATTGCAGTGATTTGTACTTCACTTTATTCATTCTGTAGTTCTCCCTGCATCTCTTTTACCCTCACACAAACCCCGAGAAGGTGAAGCTGAGAGACAGTTAAAGCTTGTCTTGCATTAAGGCATCATAAATTCTTTTAAATGGCAATGGGCATACACTGATGGATTAAGGAGCCTGAGTGGCATAGGAGGCTAATGCCTCCTACAAGGCAGCATTTAACATCCAGCTGCCTGCAATTACTGTAAGTTCGAATCTCACCAGGCTCAAGGTTGACTCAGCCTTCCATCCTTTCTAAGGTGGGTAAAATGAGGACCCAGTTTGTGGGGGCAATAAGCTGACTTTGTATAAAATATACAAAAGTATGAACGCTATTGCTTAACGCATTGTAAGCCGCCCTGAGTCTCCGGAGAAGGGCGGCATATAAATAAGAATTTTTTAAAAATTGATGCCTCCAGTGATTGGCTGATATGGATTTAAGGACCATCTACAAATGCTAAAGAAATATTGATTATTTGCATAGCTTGGAAACAGGGAGTGCCTCGAGTATTCCCACTTGCAAAGTTCTCAACAAGAAGGATTTTGAATACCTATTGATGTTGTGGCCCGCCGGTGGTCAGCGGAGCTGGCAGCAGAGTCAGACAGTGAGGAGGTTGGGGAGGAACATGGGCCAGTCCTGGGGGCTGGGGAAAGCTCAGACGAGGGCTCTGTGTCGGAGGCAGAGAGGGAGGTAGGCAGCAGTGAGGCAGAGGAACAGCTGGAGCCTGTTCCCAGTGTGCACATGTGCAGAGCTGCCAGAACACAAGAACAACTCAGAAAGCAGGGTCGACTTGGGAGTAAAGCCACAGCTTGGAGATGATTGGCCCCTCCCATAGGAAACAAAAGAGGAGCAAATGGGGAGGGGGCTTTTGCAGGAAACAATTTGTTTGTTCGGTAGTTTCAAGAGTGGAAAATTCTGTTTGTGATTCTAAGAGACTCTGTGCAAGTTTTGCCTTACTCTGCATTTGGAAACAAATTAAGTGGCAGCTTGCCAAACGAGATAAGGCGTGTTGATAAATATTCCTTTGAAAAACTGTTTGGATAAACCTTGCTGACTGTGAATGAAAGTAATTCACAGTCGTGTAAATAAAGAAGGTTTTGCCTGCTTCCTGCTTTTTAAGGGAGCCTAGGTCAGAACAATTGGAGTGAATTAAATCCCATGTCATGAATAAAGGTAACAATAAAAAGTCTGTTAGAAGAAATATCCTTCTGGGTTCAGCTCCAAGTGGGGAAAAAGACACTGGAAACATGGAGACCGCTTGGAAAGATGGTTTAATGGTGGACAGGATCACATAGTTTGAGTTACTGAACAGAAAAAGGGGCGAGATGCAGCAAGTCCCCGGGTTTTATGCCCTCTCTGGCTTTGAACTTCCTGGGGCCCTGAGTATCCTGATTGGTTGTCAGACTTCCAGGGGTTGGGGGTCTTAGCTAGCCTTGCTGGCTGATGTAATCTTCCCAGGTGCCATGTGGTGAGTTTCTGTTGCTAGATGTGTCCTATTGTGTTGCAGATGATGGTCCATTGACAAAGATGGGAGGGAATTGAGTTTCTGCTTCTGGCCCATTGACAAAGGGTGGGGGGGAGCAGGAAGATGGGAGCTGCTTCGCTTTAAAACATGCTTCTCCATTTTTCATCCAGGGAAACATAATATTCTGCCTTTTTAATATTTCCTAAAACATTTCATTCTTCTAGGAAAAGGGTGGGTGCTAACTTCCTACAAGTCTCTTTATACTCTTATGCAAAATGCATTATCACTGTAATTATTTTCAGTTTCACAGAGCACAATTTACGACAAGAGACAATGTTTCAAAGGTGCTTTTGCAAAAGGCAAGTGGACTTTGTTTTTCCTTAAAGACATTTTACTTCTCATCTAAGAGAACTGAAGAACGTTCTTGGATGCTTGAAACATCTTCAAGGACAAAAAAAAGTCCAGCTGTCTTTTGAAAAAGCACCTTTGGGACAATCATGACCTGGATGACTGAGAATCTCCATTGACAAAAGATACAATAAAATCTCTATAGCAAAGTAATAAAAGCTCCTAAAATGCACCAAAATGAAACACCAAATGCAGAACACAAATTACAAATATCCTCAATCAGTGCAAAGGCACCATAAACTATTGTACATTGGTATCATCTGAGTTCCTGCAGGTCCTGGGTCTGAGTCTAATGGTTTGGGGATAGATGATGGCATGTCATGGGGGCAATCATGGAAGGACAATGGCAGAATACTGTCTTGCTGCAAGAGTGGGGCACAGGAAGGATTTTCCTATATACCGTACTTACTAGATTCATACCCCTATTTTATTTTGTGCAAACTAAGGCAGTGTATAATGCTTCCTCCTCCCATTTTCTTCACCAAACCTTGGGAAGTGGGTTGGACTGAATGAGAATGACTGGCCCAAAGTCATCCAGCTGGCTTTGATGCTTAAAGATAGACCAAAATTATAGCCTTCCAGATATTTATTAATAAATATTAATAAAATGTTTTATTCACTTTATTCACCTCTTTTTAGGAATGTGCAAATATGTACTCCTTTGGAAACGAAAACTTTCATTGTTCCAGGGTTGTTCTGTTTTCTTTTGGAACATATCAATCTGATCATTCCAGGAGTGGTTTGGTAGTTGTACAGAAATAAATATTCTGGAACAGAAAGATCTCGTCCCAGAGTGGTGAGTTTTAAACACAACTATATTTAATTATGTCAACAAGGAAATTCCTAAGAGTTTACCTCTGTATATACAAATGTCTTTTTGATGGAAGTATTGAATATAGATGTTTTAAATTTCATGTCTCTCCTTAATGTTACAAATCTATTTATATATATGCCAGGTTTTTAAAAACAATTTTTCTAATTTCTGAGAGGGGGGGGTTTCTCATGTTGTTTATTTCAATGCTTACTGAAAATTACATGCTTCATAATTAAAAAATAATTTTGTAAGATGAATAAGAATGTTACCACCATATTTATTTGTATGTAGTATTTATTTGTCTCATGCTGTAGATCATAATTTTAAAACAATTTACCAAAGGCATTTATTTTGAATTGTAAGCTGCCCAGAGTCACTGACTGAGATAGAAACTGAATAAATAACCTACCATATAGCACCCTATATGTAATAATTGGAACAGTTTACATCCTGCGACAATATCTTTAACGCCATCAAACAACAATATCTGCCTGTCTCAGGTCCTTGGGAAGAAATTAGTAGGTGGATAAAAATGCCAAATCAGTTTAAACATCTGGTTTACTGTGCCACCATAATAATCATAGAAGATGGCAGAGTGTTTGTATATTACAAATAGCATTATTTGTTAAATAAATGAATAGTTGCCAAGAAAATGCATGCCAGTCTCGCTGAATCTGATCGAACACTGGTAAGGTCGCATATTAAGACCTACCTAGTGGCGATAAAAGCGGCAAAGTTTAATTACTTTTCCGCTTCTATTGTGTCATCAGGGAATCGTCCGGCCGCCCTGTTCAGGGTGACCCGCTCTCTGCTCCATCCGGGAGTACGGGAGGATCCCTTGGAAGGCAGGGCGGAGGATTTCGGACAATACCTGTATGACGAAATCGCTCAGATTCGGGGGGATTTGGACTCCGACTGGGTAGATCTGGGCAGGGTGACAAGGAATAGTCTTGAGAATGTTACCTGGGAAGAGTTTGACTCTGTGACTCCTGATGATGTGGACAGGATTTTGGGGAGACTTAGTGCGGCCACATGTTTACTGGACCCGTGTCCCTCCTGGTTGGTACTGGCCTCCCGGGGCTGGCTCCGAGGCTGGCTCCAGGGTATTATCAACGCTTCTTTGAGTGAGGGTCACTTCCCTGCCGCCTTGAAAGAGGCGGTGGTGAGGCCTCTCCTCAAGAAGCCTTCCCTGGACCCGGCAGTATTAGCTAACTATTGTCCTGTCTCCAACCTCCGCTTTATTGCGAAGGTTGTTGAGAGTGTGGTTGCGCGACAGTTTCCACAATTCCTGGAGGAAACATCTTATCTGGATCCGTTCCAGTCGGGTTTCAGGTCTGGGCACAGCACGGAGACGGCATTGGTTGCATTGGTTGATCATCTCTGGAGGGCTCGGAACAGGGGATGCTCCTCTGTCCTAGCCTTATTAGATCTCTCAGCGGCTTTTGATACCATCGACCATGGTATCATGCTGCACCGGCTGGAAGAGTTGGGGATGGGGGGGCACCGTATTACGGTGGTTCTCCTCCTTTCTCTCCGACTGGTCGCAGTTTGTGTTGACAGGGGGGCAGAGGTCAACCTCGAGGCCTCTTGTTTGTGGAGTGCTGCAGGGGTCGGTCCTCTTGCCCCTTTTGTTCAACATTTATGTGAAGCCGCTGGGTGAGATCATCCGTGGCTTTGGGGTGAGATACCATCAGTACGCTGATGACACCCAGCTGTACATCTCCACCCCAGGCCACCCCAATGATGCCCTCGAAGTGATGTCCCAGTGCCTGGAAGCCGTGCAGATCTGGATGGGGAGAAACAAGCTCAAGCTCAACCCGTCCAAGACGGAGTGGCTGTGGCTCCCGGCATCCCGATATAGTCAGTTGACTCCATCACTGACTATCGGGGGCGAGTCTTTGGCCCCTGCGGAAAGGGCTTGCAATCTGGGAGTCCTCCTGGATAGGCAGCTGTCTTTGGAGGAACATCTGACGGCTGTAGCCAGGGGGACCTTCTGTCAGGTTCGCCTGATTCGCCAGTTGCGGCCCTTTCTTGATCGGGATTCCCTGTGCACAGTCACTCATGCCCTCGTCACCTCTCGCCTAGACTACTGTAACGCTCTCTACATGGGGCTCCCCTTGAAGAGCACCCGGAGGCTCCAACTGGCCCAGAACGCGGCCGCGTGGGTAGTGACGGGAGCAGCATGGCGCTCCCACATAACACCGCTCCTGCGCGAGCTGCACTGGCTTCCGGTGGTCTTCCGGGTGCGCTTCAAGGTGTTGGTGATCATCTTTAAAGCGCTCCATGGCATAGGGCTTAGTTATCTCCGAGACCGCCTGCTGTCACCGATGACCTCCCATCTACCCGTGCGCTCCCACAGAGAGGGCCTCCTCAGGGTGCCATCAGCCAAACAATGTAGGCTGGTGACCCCTAGGGGGAGAGCCTTCTCTGTGGGGGCACCCGCCCTCTGGAACCAGTTGCCCCTGGAGATAAGGAGAATTCATGACCTCAGTGCCTTCTGCCGTGCCCCCAAAACTCATTTTTTCCAACAAGCCGGGCTGGCTTAAGAAGAAATTTTAAATATTTTAATTGGTTTGTTAGTTTTAAATTCTGGAGCCAAATTTATATATATTTTAATTGTCTTAATATTTATATTTCATGTTTTTATTTCTGGCTGTACACCGCCCTGAGTCCTCAGGGAAAAGGGCAGTATAGAAATTGGAAATAAAATAAAATAAATAAATATCCCTATAGAGGTGAATGCCACTTAAAAGTTTATTATTTGTTTGCTATTTCCTGAACAACTCTGCTTTTTAGATCCTGTCCAGGACTCTTAAAAAGAATTGAAATGCTCATTTATTATTAAAGTGGCTGGAACAGTCAGTGAGCAGACTCTACCAATATCCTCCAATTATAGCAGCTGAAACCACAATGACATCATGTCATAGTATCATTGCACAACTGACACAAATTGGCAGCGATCGGGCATAATACATCAATTCTGCCATCTACACATGTCACGATTCCCATCTGCCTCTTTCGATGTCAGTTTTCCTTTCCTAGATCCTAATTTCGGATCTTTCTTTGCACTTCAGCCCTCTGGACTCACCCTTCCTGATTCCCTACCCTTCTTTCTCATCCCTCCTTCCCAGCTTCTTTCATATTCCTTATTGTTGTTTTTGATAATACACAGGATGGGAAGGAGAGCAGATGTGCGATGAGGAATATGTATCAATATGTTGTGTATACCTGTATATGTTAGGTTTCATCAACTAAACGAGTGAGCTCATTTAGTGAATTTGGGCTGCTCACAATTTTTCACTTCATCCTATCTCACCAGGTTGTTATAGTGCCGTGATGGCGAACCTATGGCATGGGTGCCACAGGTGGCACGTGGAGCCATATCGGTGGGCAAGCGAGCTCAGCTCCGACACGCATGCGTGCGCCAGCCAGCTGATTTTTGGGCCTTCTGGGCCTACCAGAAGTCAGGAAACACACTGTTTCCGGCCTCTGGAGGACCTCTGGGGAAGGTGGTGAGGAAGGCTGTTTTTGCCCTCCCCAGGCTCCTAGAAAGGCTCTGGAGCCTGGAGAGAGCAAAAAACGGGCCTACCGGGCCCACCATGCCATCACATGCCAAAAGTGGGGGGAGCACAGGGGGGTGGGGCGCATAGAATTATGGATGTGGGCACGTGGGCATGTGACCCCACCGCGCTCCCCCCACTTTTGGCACGCGATGGCAAAAAGGTTAGCCATCACTGTTATAGTGTAAGGGAAATCCCCATGTAAGATGACTTGAATTCTCAGAAAAAAGTAGAATGCAAATACAAATACATTTCCTATGCTGTATTAGGTTAAAGCAACTATCCCTAACAACATGCCTTTTTTTTTTAGAAAGTAGAAATATACTAGCTCTAGAACTTCCAGCAGAATGGACTGAAATTACTGTATGGGTTTTTATAATGTTGTTATTCTACCCCTTATAGTTTTGAAGTTGTATGAAGTCAATGAGTTTGATAGCAGAAGACATTTACAAACAGTACATCAAAAGGTATTTTATTCAGACCCATTTTGAGCATTTGGATAATATTAGAGATCAGTTTTGATAAGCCTGTGGTACTAATGGAACTAAAGTTTGTTATAGATACAGACATAATCTCAGATTTTGGAAAGAAAATCTGCCCATGAATTTAAAACATTTAATGCACATTTTATATGCACTGCTGCCCTCTAGAGGAAACTATTATTCAGTGAGTTCAACAGCACAGAGAAGCAAGTTTAAACAGTTATGAAAAATAAAAATTTAACACGCTGGAGACTGCATAAAAAATGCCAGTGTAGTTGTGAGCAAATGATGAGGATACAAATTATTATTTTATAGGTTGGTTTCTTTTGTGAATGAGTATTTGCTGAATAGTTTTATATATTTACATACATGTGAAGAGGAAATGTTGGTGCCTGCCCTACAGGCAGACATGCAAAAGCTAGCAGGGAATGGAGGGCTAACAGCATGAGACATGGCCAGGTCAATCTTATGTTATGACTCAAGTAAAACAAAATGGAATTGGAAGGCAGGAAGAACGAGGGTAGTTTTGAATTCACACAGAAATGCCAAGAAAAAGTGCTGCAAATTGCATGTCCGTTTGTTATGCCTTTTGTTTGTCCCATATTGTGCCTCTGTCCTCTTGCATAAATGCTGTATGTGCATTAGTGTTGAGTTCTGGAAAAGAAGAATGGAACATTATTTCAAAAATGTAAACACGCAGATTGTTGTTTTTTTGCTCAGAAGCTCTTGATAACCACATGTTCCCATCAATGGCATTTAGTACCTGATGAATTGTCAACGATGTATAAAGGTGCTTCAAATGCAGTGGTGGGATTCAAGTAATTTAACAACCGGTTCTCTGCCCTAATGATTTCTTCCAACAACCAGTTTGCCAAACTGCTCAGAAAGTTAACAACCGGTTCTCCTGAAGTGGCGCGAACTGGCTGAATCCCACCACTGTTCAAATGTATATTGGAAATGTAAATTACCGGTAATATAAAATAAATTTAATGGACAAAATGAACTTGGAAAAAAACCCCAGAACTTTGTTGTTATACTTGTTGACAGCAGCGAGAAGGCTCTCTGCACAAAACTGGAAAAATACACTAATTCCCACAATGAAAGAATGGCTGGAAAAACTGATGGAATTAGCAGAGATGGCCAAATTAAGTGCTTTAATCAAAGAAAAGAACACATCCAATTTTGTTTCTACTTGGGAACTGTTTCTGATTTTTATTTTTATTTTTGCTTGAGATAGAAAATAATAATAATAAAACATTGACTCTGGGTTTTGCTGATTAGACAAGTCTGTTGTTATAGAAATGGCTAGTACATATTAAATATGAAAAGTAAAAAGTTGAGGCTGTAATGTTATTTGTATTCTACTGCACTGAAAAGAGTCAGAAGTTAATGCTTTTCTTTTTCCTACATTATCCCCCTTTTCTTTTACCCTCATTTTCCCACTATTTTCATTTGTATTTTATATTTTGTTAAGTTCAATAAAATTATATTTTTAAAAAAGGTAATTCACATGTTCCAAGGCTGAGCATTAAACGGAATTAAATCTTACATTACGTTGCACTTGAGTAAGTGAAATATCTGCATCTCCCTCTTAAATACTATCTAGTCTATTGATTTCCTCCATACCTGCTTAGTCAAGGTTTCATAGTTGCTAAAATGGGAAAGGATGAGGAGAAAGCCACTGCAACATCATTCTAGAATGAGGAATGGTAATATGTTTGCATGATTCCAATGTGGCTGAATCTCTGCAGGGAAGGAAAAGGCTGAGGAATTAGGATTTTGGCTTTGCCCCCAGGCTCTGTGGAATTTCTGCTTTTCAGCTGGAAAACCAAACTTGCAGAACAACACAGCAGGATCACAAGGATGCAGAGCTAATGCAAATACTGCATGTTGAGGAATCCATCCTGTACTTTTTTTAAAAAAAAAAATAGATCCGATAATGCTGGGTTTGTAAATCTGATCCCTCTAGAAATCAGACTAGACAATGGGAGGATATAAGATGTACACATGGATATATAAGGTTTTTTTTTTTGCTCCCTATGCATTTAAAATAGTTTTACCCTTCTCTATATAGCTCTTTGTTGCCTCATACAAACACTGCAAAGAATAGAATCTAGGTACATGTGATTATCATATGTGGAGTCTCTTTATGCTAGCCTTTTACAAAAAAATAAAAGTCAACATCCCTCCCCAACCCCCAACAGAAGTAGCTGCAGCAGCAGCAGCAGCAAAAAATCCCTGAGTAGCAAATTAAAATGCTGGGACCCCTTAACCCTTTAAAACAGCATCCTTTCCCTCCCATCTCCCTCTGCTTATGGCATTTGTTGTGCAGTGGAGCCCTGGCTTTGATGAGGTCTTGCAACCACAGCTCAATCACTGCCACATGACGTCTGGGGGGTGGGGGGGTGGGGGCTCTGAGCCAGCACAGCCTCCCCTTACCCTGATGTCGCTTCTCATGTGGCTTGCAGCAGCCTGGCCTAGCCTCCTCTCCCTGGAGCCTGCAATTAGGGAACCATTCTCGGCATGCGGTCAGAACCGGGATGGGGCTGAAGGAGTGTGGTTTGGAAGCATTGGGGTGGGATTGGGGGGGGAACAGAGATAGTCCCAGACTTTACATGATCTCACTTTGCTTCTGCTCCCCTGTGCATCATTCACACGTTCTGCAGGCTGAGTAAAGTCATGTTTCCTTCCCGAGTTGGATACATACAGACAGGAGCCATTGCGACTAACATCATCTTCAAAGGCTAGCTAATCTTGGATATTAAATCAGAAATAAGAGTGACACTTCTGCCTTTCTAAACAAGAGGTTCTCAAGGTGAATTTGCACCTGTGGTCAGCCATATGCAGTCTATCTTAGTTCTCTGAGGGCCGCCCATTGCTCCGCCAGCTAATTCATACTGTACTCACATATGTTGACACAGAGCTCAAACACATTACTTCCTCTGAATGCCCTTTTCAAAACCCTGCAGAACTTTCAGGACACAAAATACACTATAATGATGTAGTGTAGAAATTTTAAGAGAAAAAATATTGCTTTTGATTAGCTATGTTCTTCAATCTGTCCGTCGGTCCGTTTAGCCATCCATCTGATTGTATCGCATTACATGTTTGGAAACTTGATTAAAGAACACCAAGAATTAAATTTTCTTGAGAGATTATTGAAGCCAGATCTAGCTCTATATTACTTTAATGTGTCTTCCCCAAAATTAATTACCTAGTATGTGGCGGGATTAATAGGAGAACCATAGTACACGGGGAGTTTCCTAGGTGCAGCCTTAGTAAAAATGGCTCCCTCTACACAAGAACAAGGAAGAAGAAGAGCAGCCTCCCTTTAAGTGCCTGTAGGAAGGGCTGGAGAATTTTTGTTTACTGAATGTCCATTGTGTTTATTAGATTTTTATCCTGCCTTTATTATTTCATAAGTAACTCAAAGTGACAAATATAAGCAATATTCCTTCCTCCTCCTATTTTCCTCACAACAATAACCCTGTGAGATGGTCTGAGAGAGAGAATGACCGGCCTAAAAATCACCCAACCGATTTGCATACTTAAGGCAGAACTAGAACTCAGAATCCTGGTTTCCAGGCCAGCACTTTCACCACTACATCAAACTAGCACGTTCTGGGTCAATGACCAAAAAACCTGACTATTGCTAGATTCACCAAAATCATTCCTGGGAAGGGAGATTTTTCATGGCTCTTCCTTGTGCGCTAAAGTTCTGCCCCAACTCCTCTTGCGATTGTGATTTACTTTTTAACATCTCCAATGAAATACTAATTAAATTGTTCATGTTACATTAGTCCCTGAAAAAAGAAATTAAGGAAAGGATGCTGGGGTTTGCATGTAACTTGATATGGATTCCTATAGGCAAAGAGAGCTTTAGTAGGGGTTTGCATGTAGCATGTAATATAGGTTCCTATTATAGGCAAAGAGAGCTTTAGTTTCCCCTCCATTTGATTACTGTACACTTTGTGAATGGTGCCTGTATCTGGAAAATGACTGCATGATGCAAAATCTCTCTCTGTGAAACGAGATCTGTGATGATCTGAGAACACCCTCCGAGTTAGACGAATCCTAAGTGTACAACAGTAACCGGACCTGTTCAGGATCCAACCAAAGCTCCGTAGGATTTTTCTGGTTTTGTCGTAGTCCATCAGATGACTCTAAAACAATGTTTCCCAGCTTCGGCAACTTAAAGTTGCGTGGACTTCAACTCCCAGAATTCCCTAGCCAGCATGCAGGCTTGGGGATTCTGGAAGTTGAAGTCCACACATCTTCAAGTTGCCAAAGCTGAGAAACCCTGCTTTAGTTAGGAGGCCCATAAGCAAGACTGAAAGCAATGTCTTCCATTCCGAAAAAATTGGAGGCTTAAAATAGAGGAAGAATACAGGCAGGGATTCCACTCTGAGGGAAACTCAATATTGATTAGAATTATTCTTCAAATGAATAGATATGCCCAGGGGTGGGTTCTAATTTTTTTTACTACCAGTTCTATGGGTGTGGCTTATTTTGTGGGCGTGGCTTGATGGTCATGTGACAATTCTTTAGGATTTAGCAGAGGTACTGGTCTACCAGGCTTTTAACTGCTTGCAGAGCTGTACCGATCTACCCAGTTATTTTTGCAGGCACTGATCTACTCATGTATTTTTGC
>WNWU01000036.1:7253489-7275779 GCA_012654045.1 Ptyas mucosa
CCATGCCATGCCATGCCATGCCATGCCATGCCATGCCATGCCATGCCCACCAAGTCACGCCCACAGAACCGGTAGTAAAAATTATTGAAACCCACCACTGCTAAGCAGGGATGAGTTCTGGCGCCCATCTCACGTGGTAACTGTAGAATGGCTGCCTCTAGAAAAGAAGCTATTCAGGGCATATCAACTCCCATTATTCTACTTTAATTTTCAGGCGTTATATGGGAAAATAAAGGCTATACAAAAAGGGAATGCTTTTTAAAAAGCTACAGTGTTCTGTCTGTTAATTAAAAAGGGAGTTGAGCCAGAGGTTTTGGAGAAAGATCTGAGCCATCTCTGGCCAAAACCCTCTGTGGATAAGCCATGGGAGAGGCAAAAAAAGGATCCAGTACAAAACACATAATGTGGTCTAGTGGCTAGCTCCTGGTCCTGGCTCCAGAAGCTGAATGTGTACTTTTACCCCTGTCCTTCTAGATTATTTGGGGGCTACCTGTTCTGTCCTCTGAGTCCAGGGTAGGGTAAGCTTGTGGTGGTCTTAATAAGATCTCTGCTGTTAGTTGATAAAATGTTTGCAGCACAGCATAAGGAGTAGCGTAAATTCACACCATGTTGCATGTCTTTTGTGAGGGATGCATGTTCTCAGAAGCAGATGGGTCAATGGCAAAGCCAATAAGAAGGGTGGAAAGGGTGTGTGCAAGAACAAGAACATTTCTTCAGAGATTTAACTGCTGGGGGCCACTCCCTTTCTCTCAGCTCTAGGATTAAGGCAATGGCGGACCATTTGAGAAAATGTTGCCAAGGAAACCGCATGACATCGACTCGTTTATGTAGTCACCAGGAGTCACAACTAATTCAAAAGCACATACTTACCTTTGAACCTTTATATTATTCTTGTTCGTGCATCAAAATAATGGATAAATGGAATGACTCATGAGCTAGACTTCTCAATCAGAGGACTACTGTTTAAACAATGGTCCAAGGGACATGGGTGAAGTTCCTTAAGCTTCTCCCCAAATCCTTTAATGTGTGCGCAATTGTAGGAAGCCTTCTATGAATCAATGTTATTCTTCTCTTTCTCCCTGGCTTTCTATCCCACTCCCCCCTGCCCCCCGCTGTCCGAGTATTTCTGTCCTTGGTCCAGCAGGAAAACGATGGAAGGAAGGTTCCACATGCTTGTGGCCTCCCCGATCCTCCTTGCTGCTGAGCTGTCTGGAGCCCAGTGGCAGCTGGCAAAAAAGAGTTGGGCTTCGGGTGGAGTGAGTGGCAGCCACAGCCCACACACCCATTAGAGAAGCTTATTTCAGGGCCTCTGACCACAAAGGAAACATCCGGGGCTGAGGGAGGCTTTTTGCATGATGAGGATTGCTCTTTTTTCATGGAGGAAAAGAGCACAAGGGGTAAGGACAGACTGTGAGCCAAGCAAAAGGCAAAAAATAGATGAAACAAGATGGAGGTAGTTTTCATCTTACATAGCTCAAGCACTTAAAACTGATTCATGCTGTTAGACATTGTGAGACAAGTGAGAAGGATGTTAATTGCAGCTTTGTTGTTATTGTACCAGTTAAAAATGCATCAACTTAAAGAGAGAAAGACTCTTAATTAAGGGGATCAGTGAAGAAAAAGGCAATGTAACTCATATCTCCCCTGCTTTTCCGATGAGGAATATATTCCTCTAAATGCAGTTTTTGTACTAGGAGGACATTTTGCCCCTTATTAAGACACAAAAGAGTTCCATGCCCTGTGTCAGAATAATATCTCAATGGCAGAGATTGAGGAAGTGATTCAGACTTTCACTACTGTATTAGTTGTTAAATTAATGGGCACATTTCAGAAGCTTTGCTATTTGCCCAGTTAAATAATAACTGATAGCTGCCAGCATTAAGTACTGTTATAGAAAAGCTTCCTTCTTGTCAGGCTTGACTGCTTGTGGCTCCATGGATGTGTCCATGTGAAGGTTTTTTTTGTTGCAACAATAGGACAGTAATTCAAGAATAAGGCTAACACTGAGTGGACAAAGGTGTCTGTTGTCTATGTTCAGAAAAGAAGATATAGTTGGTATATCAATCAAAGCAAGAGATGGAGAGGGCCTCTAATGACAGTGATGAGTCTAGGAGTACTTGGAAATTACGGACAGGTATTTCTTAAGGAATGCAACCCCACTGAGAATGTACTCATTCACATTGTTTCCTGACAAAATACACCATGATAGCCCATATCCAGATGCAAGTTCAGAACAATTATTTACACGTTATGGAAAAATAGAGCTCAGTGCCATGAGCATATTAATGACATCCAGTTCAGTGGTGGGTTGCCCCCGGTTTGCACCGGTTCTATAGAACCGGTAGTAAAACCGGCAGGAGGCTCCGCCCACCGACCCGGCATCATCAAAACACTTCTGAGCATGTGCAGAAGAGAGAGCGTGTGTGTGCGCGGCCCCGCTGCAAACTGGTAGTAAAGGTAAGTAGAACCCACCCCTGATCCAGTCCCCAATCCCCGTAGTTCTTTCATATACATTTTAAATAGCATTGAAAACCATTGTGCCTTATTGAATGCCGTAAGACCCAGAGGCATACCCACTTTCTCTGAAAATCCCAGTAGATTAGGATTGGAATTACTTTAACATTATTTATTTATTTATTTATTTATTTATTTATTTATTTATTTATTTCCAATTTATATACCACCCTTCTCCCTGAGGACTAATAACCCCCAATTCTTGAAGATGTTCCAGAAGTATATTGTGGTTAATGCAATAGTGTAAAACAATCATCAAACGATCAAGCAAGATCAATAGAGTCACAGTTGCTCTGGTTCTGTCTTGAAGTAACTCATCTAACAATTTTAACATAAACAAACCAACCAACAAATAAATCTAAAGGGAACACCAATGGCTAATTCCATTTAGAATTGAGTTAACTGGTGCCCTTAAGACTGCATGTAGCTGTAGCTCCATAGACATTCCTCTTTCAAGCACAGCAAGAATGAAAGAAAGAAAGAAAGAAAGAAGGAGGGGGAGGGAGGGAGGGAGGGAAGGAAGGAAGGAAGGAAGGAAGGAAGGAAGGAAGGAAGGAAGGAAGGAGGGAAGGGAGTTAAATTTGTGATTCACTTGTAGTTGGTAAAATTCTCTTGATTCACGGAGGGATTCTTCAGGACCTCTCTTTTCTTTACAGGAATGGTGGTACCATTCCATAATGAAAAGACACATTCACCACTCCCTGTATTCACCCAGTCATCCTCTCTCAACTAACAGAATAAGCAGAGGTTAAGAGATTGTGTAGGCTGGACAGCTACAACTTGTCCATGTCCTCAAACCTCATAAACTGAAAGCAAACCCATGCAATTAGACTAGACAACACAAAGGACACGTCAGCATCATCTGTATCAAAAGCAGTGCTCAAGTCAGCAAAAGACAAGTGATGTTATCCTCAAATGTCTCGCCTTCTGAGATAATGAAAGAAGTGTGAAATACTGTATAACTTAAAATGAGTAACCACTTATTGTAGGAAAGCCATTTTTAAACGTTTTCTTTCCCGTTCTATGTAAGCATTGTGTGCTAACATTCAGACAACTTTTTAAAAATCATTCATTAACTCCATAAAGGTGTTTTTTTAAAACTGATAGGTCCTAAAATGTGGAATTCTAGTCCTGCCTTAGGAATGAATGTTGGCTGAGTGATCTTTGGGCAAAAATACCTATTCTGATGTTAAAGGTGAGGTAGATAATACGGCCAATACTAAAGATTATTGGAATGGTAGCCCCAAACTATTAGAAACTACTAGAAAATATCAAATATCAATATCAAATATCAACACTTCTGAGTTAAGGAATCTGTAGTATAAGAAAGAAAAGATATGCTATTAAAATACACTGCCAGAAAAGATAGCTGTAATTGTACTGCACATGCTAAAACCATATATTTAAAAAGAGAATGCTGGCCTTTTGTAAAAAGACCTTGAAGACCTGAATAATATTGTAATACATTCCAGAACTACAGGATCAGGAGGTTAGATGGTCTGTTCAGAGGTTTTGTTGAAATCTGAGTTTACCCTTGGTGACCACTATAGCTTTTTATTGTTTGTTAATATCGTTTTTTTACAGCACTGTTATTTTTATGTCCATTTGCCAATGGTTGGCCATATAAATTGATTGAATAATAACAATAAGCAAGCAAATGCAGAGATGTTGCCATGTTTTCTTAAGGTGTCTGTCTGTCTGTCTGTTGTCTCTCATCTACCTATCTATCTGTCTAATCTGTCTGTCTGTCTATCTCCTTCCTTCCTTCCTTCCTTCCTTCCTTCCTTCCTTCCTTCCTTCCTATATCTGCCTGTAGTTAGGTGAAAGACAAAAGTACTGGTGGTGGATAGGAAAACATGAGAGGATTGGAAATAGAAACAGAAAATGATAACCCCCTGTGCTATTTTGTGAATGAAGGAAAGGGATTAGATAAAGGTTTTGTCTGGAAATAAGCCTGGTTGTTCCCGAGAAAAACTGGGCAAATAAACACTCTTACAGTACTTAGCTTCCTTCCCTTTTCCTCAGTACAGTATACATTTATTATGCAACAATGCTAGTAAAATCATTCTGGCAAATGCGCTATGAATCAAATCCAAAGAAAAAGATTTGCAGAAGTTCCAAAAAATAAATGTTTCATTTGCCCCATTTAATTTCTGGTTTGACTTAGAATACTTGGATCATGTATAGTTTGGGATATTATATATTTATCTGGTTTACTGTATTACTGACTTCCACTCCCTGAGTGGTTTACAGTATCAAATGAAATTTATTCCCTATTTACACCTCCAAATAAAATGTGTGTCTATCTATTTATTTTCCTACTTTCTACTACAGTTATCTGGAAAAACAAGTTAATTACAAATTTGAAACAGATTGAATAAATCTACATGCTGTCTTTTAATTGAATTATTAATTACTTCAGCGCAACAGTATATTTTTAGTAAAAAAAAAACATTTATGTCAAAAACAAATATAGTCTGCTTGCAAACACAATCTCAGATAAACCGGCGTTTGGCCCTTGTCTTGTTTTGTCCTGTTAATTTTCATGATTTTATTTTATTTTTGTAACTTGATTTGTAAATACTATACAAATAAAATGAAATTTTACTACCATTGTGGAATATTTTACACTCCATTCTAGTGAACGTCATTCTAGTGTGTATCACATAATACCTATCAACTATACCTTGTTTTCTTGTTGTGCACATAGTGGTTTTCATGCTTTTTTCTACCCATCCAAGAAATTTTTCCTATTTCCCCATCCATGGTATTTTCTGCTCACACAGAGGCATAAACATATATCCTCGTGTGCGCACACACACACATATAGAGCTATCTCAGCACATGGAACTCATTCCACAGTTTATTTTGATTCCCCTTTGAAGGAAAAGTGCCTGTTCTGTTAGGAATTCTCTCAGATCTCCAGCTCCTGGGGGTAAACTGGTTGGAAATAGCCTATCTACACACAGAGATGAGCACACAGACACAGATACACACACACAAAGAGAGAGAAAGAGAGACTAGAAAAAGGCAGGAAGAAGGAACCCCCATCATACTACTGCCTCTCAACTCTGGTTCCTGATCTTTCTTTGAGTGTATAAGTTTAGAGACATGTTTTTAAAAGATATAGAGAGGGAGGAGATAATTTTTTTTAAAGAATCATGGCATTTTAACAATAGATACATTGATTATGGTATAAAGCTTTCTTGAGGAATATGTAGAGTAATGTCTTGAGATAGACTCATTGGCGCTCAGGCACGGAGAAAGACAAAATATTCAGCAGTAAGTTCAGAAGGAAATGAATTTCAGAAAATGCCAATGCTATCAATTACCGTTTTAAAAGCGGCCATTCATAAAACTAACATTAGGAGTTGCAAGAGCACTCTTGCATTAGTGAGATGATTAACGTATGAAGCCCTGTGAGACATGTGATATACCCTGCATTTGCAATAAGATGTGTCCAGATCAGTGGTGGGTTGCCCCTGGTTTGGACCAGTTTGCAAGAACCAGTAGTAAAACCGGCGGGAGGCTCCACCCATTGACCCGGACATCATCAAAGGCCATCTGTGCATGTGCAGAAGAGCGCGTGTGCAGGCACAATGCGAACCGGGAGTAGAGGTAAGTAGAATCCACCCCTGGTCCAGATACTTCTACATAGCTGCCTAGAGACTAGTGGTGTAATACAAGAAATTTGTAAAAAAATCTGGCTACATTGCAATCATCACTAATGAATTTTTCCTCTTTCATGTCTTTGGAGAAATGTGCAAAGGCACACTAATTGAGCAGTTAATACTCCTTCTGTCTATCTGAAAAAAACTTTCTTCTGCTTAAGAGCAACAGCAATGGGAATAGGAGCTTGAATAGTCAAACTTTGCTGGTGGTAGATGGATAGCAAAATTAGTCTTCCACATTTATTAATCAGAACTCATATGAAGAAACTCAAAGTGTATTAAGATTTAATCAAAACTGGATTGATAAATATGTGGGACCTAAATCCTTAGGACAAAAAATTAATTATTGATTAAGGATGAACAAAGGAAGTAGAGCCATCTTAAAGGTAAAGGTAAAGGTTCCCGTTGCACATATGTGCTAGTCATTCCTCACTCTAGGGGGCGGTGCTCATCTCCGTTTCAAAGCCGAAGAGCCAGCACTGTCCGAAGACGTCTCCATGGTCATGTGGCCGGCATGACTAAGCGTCAAAGGCGCATGGAACACTGTTACCTTCCCACCAAAGGTGGTCCCTAATTTTCTACTAGCATTTTTTATGTGCTTTCGAACTGCTAGGTTGGCAGAAGCTGGGACAAGTAACGGGAGCTCACCCCGTTATGTGGCACTAAGGATTCAAACCGCTGAACTGCCGACTTTTCGATCGACAAGCTCAGCATCTTAGCCACTGAGCCACCGCGTCCCCTAAGAGCCATCTTATATAGCCCAAATACTGCCTTCTCTATGTTCTTCTGTGGTGTCTGTCAAAAATTGGCACTTGTAATTTGCCACTTTTTGCAATGTTTATGTGCTCTCCCTTCTCAGCACTTTAATACATGTAATGTCTTGAAAGTATCACATTTCTAATTATTTGAGAAGCTGACAAGGTTTAGAATGGGGAACTACTAGAACAGGGGTGTCCAACTCACATCGTCACGTCATCGTCACATGACGTATCAGGACTTTCCCCCCCTTTGCTAAACTGGAGTGGGCGTGGCCAGCATGTGATGCATCTGGCCAGTGGGGCGTGAGTTTGGCACCCCTGTACTAGAATCTCACTTGTAATTATAGATTTTCTAGGAAAAGGAGCTTTATCCTAAAGATATTATTTTTGCTAAATCTTTTGTGCATTCCAACTCTAGAAAAAAGATTTAAACCCCATACTTATATAACTGAGAGGGGAGTGGCTTGTCATAGAGTTGGAAAATAGAAAAATATTAATTAATGCATTGGACAAATGGCTATTTGATGTCTGAAGACCTCAAATGACCCCCTAGAACAGCGGTTCTCAACCTGGGGGTCACGACCCCTTTGGGGGTCGCCCTCTGCCTCTGTTGGATTGCAGGTCGCCGCTTACCCCGCCCACTCCCAATCTATTGCTGCCTCCTGAGTACCAGCTGATGGCTAGAGGGAAAAAGACTGTTTAAATTCTTGCCGCCAGGCTTCAAAGGGCTGCCCTACAACTGATCAGTGTTAAAAGAAAACAAATGAGTAGACCGGTGCCTGCAAAAATAGAAAAAACAGCCCCTTTCAGCTTCAGCATAGGTTAATTACCATAAGTTGATTTGATCAGCCTCCCGATTCTCAGCTGATTTACTCTCAGCTATTTTGCTCAGGGCTCTGTTGCTAGCTGGCTGCAAAGAGTTAAATTGCTGGAGCAGATTTTTTCCCCCCTAGCTATAGCGAAACTGAAAGTAAAGCAGGGTCTTTGCTGCAAGGTGACAAAATGAGGCAGAGAGAGATTTCTTTTTCTTTTTCCTCACCAAAAAAGGTAGGTGCAAAACTGCAAACAATGGGAAATTTAGGGGCAAAAGAGGAGAGTTCAAGATTTTAAAATACAAAAGAAAAAAAGCTCTATTTAACTAGGGAATTGTAATAATTGAGATACTATTAATTGTATATTGAGTTGAAAGCAGAAATGGTTAAGTTGTGGTTTGGAGGAATATAGGGGGGAAATTATTTGATTTATTATTATTATTGGTAAATATAATTAATTGATTTGTAAGAAATTGGATTGCATGGAAATAATTGGAATATTCATGTTCATATTGATTAATATACAAAAAAGATCGTTATATAACTAATTAATTTATATTAAAGTTGAATTTGTATTAAACAACTGTATTACATAATTACATAATTAACCAATGTGAGGATGGATATAAAAATAGATGACAATGCGAAGGGGTATAATATAGAATAGAAGGGAAAAATTGAATTTGATTAAGATTAGAGATGAGGATGAAGGGTAATATTGGTTTTTTAAAAAAATAGATGAGGAATAAATATGGCAAAAAGGAAATATAGAAATTGTAAATTTAATTGAAATGACTAAACACTGTTTAAATTTGTGAACCAGCCGAATACTCTGTTCAAAGAAAATACATTGTATATTTGTATGTGTGTTTCTAATTATTGCTATTTATTCGTATTTGTTCTCTTATTCTTTAAAGTTTAACAATTCATTCTTTATCTTAATATCTTTATATTTGTTTGGGGTTGGTTTTCTTCCCTTTCATCTTTTTTATTGTACAGCAATCTTTCTCCTCAAACCTACCACCTCTCTCTTTTCTTTCCTTCTTACTTTCTCTTTCCCCCCTCTTCTTCTCCTCCCTACTTCCTCTTTCTTTCTCCTTTTCCTCCTGTCTTCCTCCCTCTCTTACCCTCACTCCTACTCTAATTTCCCTTCCCTTCCTTCATCCCTCTCTATTGCTGTATCCTTTTATGCACATGGACTACTCAGAGGGCTGAAAAAGTTATTTTTGACTGGTCCTCGCACTTTTGACCAGTCCTCGAACTTACGACTGTCCTCACATTTTACATTTTTGCCCTATCTTGTCACCATGGTGAAGAGAAGCAGTTGTGAAAAATGAGTGACATGATTGTTAAGAATGCTACCAATGGGCATAAATGATGACCAGTCATAAGTGCGAAGATCGGTCAAAAGTGCAAGGACCTGTCAGAAATGACTTTTTTCAGCCCTCTGGGTAGTCCTTTTGTGCACATGGACTACTCAGAGGGCTGAAAAAGTTATTTCTAACTAGTCCTCGCACTTTTGACCAGTCCTCGATCTTATGACTGTCCTCACATTTTACGTTTTTGCCCTATCTTATCACCATGATGAAGAGAAGCAGCTGTGAAATGAGTGACATGGTTGTTAAGAATGCTGCATGGGCATAAATGTGAGGATGGTCATAAGTGTGAGGACCAGTCAAAAATGCGAGGACCTGTCAGAAATGACTTTTTTCAGCCCTCTGAGTAGTCCCTATGCACATAGCCACGGCCACCCGGTCACATGACCACCAAGCCACGCCCACAAAATAAGCCACGCCCACAGAACTGGTAGTAAAAAATTACAGTTATGAAGTAGCAACGAAAATAATTTTATGGTTGGGGGTCACCACAACATGAGGAACTGTATTAAAGGGTCGCGGCATTAGGAAGGTTGAGAACCACTGCCCTAGAACTTCATGAGGTGACTTATTCCACTGTCAGGAAACTTCTTTTAATATCTAGCCTAAATCTTCTTCCCTATAACTTCTATCCTCTGATTCCAGGGTGACAGTGAACCAAATCCACTCTCACTTTTGTTCACGTTGCCAAGAGTTTTGTGAATCTTCTTTCTTTCTTCTAAAGTGTTAATCATTCCACTTAATTTTGTGTTATCTGAAACTCTGATAATTGTTCCCTCAATTCTTTCACCCAATAATGTTGACCCATCAACATTATTATTAAAGATGTTGAATAGCACAGGTTGAATGAGCTCTGGCACACCATTCAATACTTACTTCCAAATTGATGTGGAGCTATTAGTTAAACAACTGTTACATGATTTGTGACTGGATAAATGACTGAGAGTATTCCAAGAGTATCTAGCCCATATTTTACCTTTTGTTTTTAAAAAAATGAGGCTGACGGTCTTTGTCAAATGCTAAGATTCACAGTACTGGAACAGAACTTTTCCAAGTGAAGCTGTGGAAGTTCTGTTCCGGTGCCATGAGACTGTGCAGATTTGGATGGGGAAGAACGGTCTCCTACCAAGCTGAGTAGCTAAAAATGTTAGGGCCACTTAGATCTGGGGATATTTTATCTTTAACCCTGAATAGGGTAGCACAGTGATAGCTAACCTTTTTCTCTTTGTGTGCCAAAAGTGCATGCGTGAGTGTGCGACAGTGTGTGCGCGTGCCGGCACCTATAATGCAATGTCACCATGCATGCACACACGACCGCCCCACAATGCTTCATGCATGCACACGCGACCCCTCCGCCACTTCCCCGCCCCCTTGTGCATGCAAAAATTTTAGCAACCAGTTCTTTACCTGGTTGCTGGCTGGGCATAGCCATGGTGGACTTGGCCTACTCGGCCTCCTGCACCACGGAGGGGGTTGTTTTCGCCCTCTTGAGCTCTTGAGAGCTCCTGAGGCTCTCCTTGAACCTCTGGGAGGGCAAAAACGGTGTCTCCCGAGCTCCAGAGGACCTCCGGAGCCAGAAACAGGCCCCTTTCTGGACTTCCGGAACTTTCAGGAGGCCCATTTTTTGCCCTCCCCAGGTTCCGTGTGGGCCCTGCACTTACCTAGCATCCAAAATGGGCCGTGTGGAGTCTCCTGGGAATCTCCTGGGCCAAAAAATGGGCTGTGGGGGGGGGGCGCTACACCCCCCGTACTCCCCCACCCCCATGCTTTCATGCACAATACTTCGCGCATGCGTGCATGTCTCCCGCATGTGCCCCGGCCCCTGTGCATCCCAAATATCAGCTGGCCAGCGGGAGGCGACTGCGCATGCGCAGTGGAGCTGAGATGGGCGACAGCTCGCGTGCCCACAGAGAGGGTTCTGCGTGCCAGCTGTGGCACGCATGCCATAGGTTCACCATCGCAGAGGTAGCACTTTCCCATTCATTGGGATGCTGTGCAATCTGGAGTCTTCCAAGATTCATAGCACCTACTTGATGAGTAAATGCTAAATGCTATGGTGGCACAGTGGTTAGAATGCTGTATTGCAGACTAAGTCACTGCCCACTGCCAGGAGTTTGATCCTGACTGGCTCAAGCCTTCCATCCTTCTGAGGTTGATAAAATGAGGACCCCAATTGTTGAGGGCAATATGCTGCTGATTCTGTAAACTGCTTAGAGAGGGCTGTAAAACACTGTAACAGTAACAGAGTTGGAAGGGACCTTGGAGGTCATCTAGTCCAACCCCCTGCTCACGCAGTTGAAGCAGTATATAAGTCTAAGTGCTATTGCTAAATAGCAGCTGTGACCGTCGGAGGCCTTTACAAACTGTCATCTGCTTGTGCAAGTTACACCTTTCCTAAATCAAAAGGCCTTTCTGATGGCTATGATCTCTAAAGCCTTACATGATATAAAGCCTAGTCCCTTGAGGTATCTCCCATGGTATCAGTCTGGCTAATTCAATCCAGCTGGTGCATTCCAGGTTCCTTTGATCAAGAAGTCCCATGTGTCAGAAGCATGCTTTCTCTGTAGTGGTCTGTAGTGGTACCTGCCCTCTGGAATGAGGCTTCTCTCTGAGATCTAGATGGCTTCCAGTCTGATGGCATTCTGGACAGCCTTAAGGATCTGGCATTTCTCCCAGACATTGGGCTAGGGTAGCTGGAGCTGCTTGTGAGTGTAGAAAGTTAGCACCAACCCTTCTCCTAGAAGAATGACATATTCTAGGAAATATTAAAAAGGAAGAATATTATACCTCCCTGGATGAGAAAAGGAGGAACATGCTCTTGGAAAGCAGCCCTCACCTTTGTTAATAATCCCAGAAACACTGGTGCCAACCTGTCTACAAGACAAAAGGCTGGGCCAGCTTATCTACAAAACAAAAGACCTTCACCCTGAGGACATAATAGGATTAGCCCTCTACCCATCTCACCACATGGCACCTGGGAAGATTGCATCACCCAGCAAGGTTCAACCAAGCCTGGGATTCAAGACAGCTTACCAAGTTACCCTTGCATGGCCCCATGGGAGTTTGACAGCCAATCAGAATACATGCCCTTGCCACAGGAACAGGAAGTAAGTTCAAAGCCCAAGAGAGGGCTTTTTATAAATCTCTCTCTCTCTCTCTCTCTCTCTCTCTCCCTCTCTCTCTCTCTCTCTTTCTCTCTCTCTCTCTCCCTCTCTCTCCCTCTCTCTCCCATGTGCTAGATTGCCCAGGACCTCAAAACCATGTGGTGGTCCTGTCCACCATTAAAGCATCTTTCCAAGCAGCCTCCATGTTTCCAGTGTCTTTCTCCCCACTTGGAACTGAACTCAGATGGACATTTCTTCCGACGTGAGTGTAAGACATGTTTGCCTTGTTGAATATTTTTGGCATCTGATTATTGCTACTATTATATGCTTTTTGTACATTTGTTTGCTGTTGTTGTGAACCTCCCAGAGTCAGATGAGGGCCAAGTTGAATTAATTGATTAAATAATTAACCAGGAGAGGCAGTTCATTAACATTCACTAATGTAGTCCAGTATTTATTTAGATTGGCAAACTTCTTGGCAAAGTTTTTTCCCCATGACCTGTTACCTGGTCTCTTTTGCTCCCGTTGAGAAGAATCGCAGTTGCCATCTATGTGTGCTAACTTTCTCCGGGCTTGTAAACAGGATATCCTGTGAACATTACCATACTCATGTGGAGCCTGAGCAGGTGGAAACGATTTTTGGTGGAAGTGATTATCGGCAGTAGCTATGTGGTTGAGATAACATTTGGATTTCCCCTCAGCTGCTTTTAATTTCATGCACACATATAAAAAGGTTCATAGTGATCTACGTATTACTGTGTGTGCGTCTTTACTCATTATAGCATAGCCCCCCAGAGAGGGCATGCAAGCCTCTAACACCTTATTTTGTTCTGCTTGTACATAACAGCATGCAAAGCAGTGCCTTAAATCAGGGGTATCCAACCCTTGACTGGTGGGCTGCAGCATGCCAGAAACCGGGCCGTGCAAATAAGCGAAGCCCCATCCAGGGGTTGCAGGCAGCATATGAAACCACACACCCTCCGGTCCACTGAAAACCCTCTTCTTCAGAACCGGTCCCTGGGTTGTGGGCAGGGGTGGGTTCTACTTACGTTTACTACCGGTTTGCAACGGTGGCTGCACATGCGTGCTTGCTTGGCTCGCATGTGCAGAAGCTTCCTGATAACGTCGGGGTCGGTTGGCGGAGCCTCCCTCCAGTTTTACAACTGGTTCTATAGAACCGGTCCAAACCGGGGGCAACCCACCACTGGTTGTGGGCTGTTGCTTTAAATAATCCCCTCTGTCCCCTGCAATGAGGCATGCAACTTTCAACTGCACAGAATACCGCTACATCTGACTAGGGAGAAGTTACCCTGGCAGTGCAAAAAGAGGACTCAAATCTAGCAGTAGTTTAAAGAAATCTGCCTCCATTTGAACTTGATTTGTAATGACTTCATGGATACATGTAATTTTTTTTAGCAACAATCCATTAGTGATTTAACACTGCCTTCTTCTGGGATTTTTTTTTTTAAACTAGCCCTGGGATTTCCTGGTGATCTCTCAGTCAAGTACAGTTAGTCCTCTACTTATGACTGTAATGGAGCCTGCCCATATGGTCATAAATCATGAGGGTCATAAAGTGGGTTATCCACGTTACCAATGTGATTTTACAACCTTTTTTTGCAATGCCCTAGTCGTTAAGTGAACCAAATGTTTATTGTAGACTGGTTTTACAGAAAACTGAAAGGAAATCTTAACAGGTTAAGATTATTGAATGGAGGTATTTGGTTTTTTATTTATTAGAGGTAGTCCTCATTTAGTGACTGCCTCATACAGTGACTGCTTGCATTTACATTGATGATGGGGGAAAAATAACATCGTGAGCAGTCCTAACATTGATGACTTTTGCAGGTCTGTAAAGCAAAGGAAAGCTGAAATAAGATCTTAAGCTCAGTAATGGTTTCATTTAATGCCCATTTTGCTTAATGACTGAATTGCCAGTCCCAACCACAATTGTTTAGCAATTGTGGTTGTTAAACGAGGACTACCTGTATTTTCTGTTTTACATCTAAAGAATGGGATTTTCTGCCTTAGATGTCAAAGTGGTATGAATGCTGAGAGGAAACAATGCATTTTGATGGGTTGTGGGCAGAAGGATAATAGCATATGAGAAAAGGACATTGTGGAAATGCTCCTGATCAGGATTCCAGGAACTTTATTCCACTGACCTAAACTTCAAAGTTTAACAATAATTCTCAGCTGTGAAACATGTTTATTCCCCTTGGCTGCTGCTAATCTTTCCTGATATGTGTGAATAATAGTGCCGCTTCAGCTATCTAAAGACTAGGACGCAGGTTATTAGGTTAAATGTAAAATGGGCTGAAATGAAGTAGGGCTCTGGGCGTTAAAGAAAATAAACTTTATGGAGGTTTGAAACAGGAGAAAAGGAGGCTGTGGAGGATGATACTGGTATGAAGAGGAATTACATCATTTTCCAAGGAGGCTATCCTAGGTGAGATTGAAAACAGGCGCAAAATTGAGAAATGGGATATCAAGAATTCTATTCATGTCTGGGTTTAATAATACTTTACATAGCTGGTAAACTGTGTTTGGTTTGGAGGGTCAAAAGTTACATAGGAGTGTTTTAGGCATACAGAATACTTTGTTAGTGGCAGATCAAGTTGCTAACAATCCACCGGGATTACCCCTGGAGCCTCCAAGGATTAACAATTTATTTCCAAACCCAATTCAACAAGAAACCCAGAATTAAAACCAGAGGGAATTATTAAAATGAGTATTGAATGGAGAATTGGAATGATTTTTGTTATCAGCTCTTCTCACTTAATTTTTATACATTTCTGAAGGTGTAACCGGAGTACTGATTATACTATATAATCTGATACATGAACTGGTCCACCCTTTTCCACTGTGGGCAAAAAATCTGATTGCTCCACAGCAAATTAGTTTCAGAATAGCTTAGTCCTTAAAGACATTTCTTCATGATATGAAACCTCCAGGAACACATCCAGTAATAACATTGCCAAGAACCCAATGGCAAGGCTGGGGATAAAACCCAGAAATCTTCCAAATTCCTCTCTCCTACTCTAAGCATCTAAACCTCACTTCCTTTTCAGGGCTTTACACCATTCTACTCTAATGCATTAGCTCAGAGCTGGAAATATAACCCAGAAATCTCCAACCACCAACTTCCACTGCAATGATATTCCAGTTTTGAAAATATTAGATGGAAGTTTCACTGATTTCATACTACTTTCTTCCTAGTAAATGCTCTTCAGATGGTAAAACTATTTCCAGTAATGAGGGTTTTTTTTAGAAATATTTACACTTGGGATTTTGCATAAATGGTTTTCATTTGATATATCCCCTAGTCAGTCCTGCTACATTAATTTTCAATATTCCACTCTAAACGATTTGCTCTTGAAAATGGGAAGGTTTGCAAAATTCTGTGACAGCTCAATCAGTAGCTGTGGAGAATAGTAACTAAATTTTTAGAACATCCACAAGCTTCTACATTTGGTCAGATCTCTATAATTTAGGGACAGAGGACATTTTTATATACCAAAGGTACAGTTAAAAGGGATTTTTAAAAACCCAAAGAATACACTTTACTTGAGGTCTTCGTGGAATGTGGAGGTCAAAGTAAACAGAGTAGAGTACATACAGCTTCCTACTCATTCCTTTGTACATTGTGTTACACCTTTGAGAAACAATAAGAAAAGGACTTTAAATATTTGTAATTCAGTTACATATTTTTGCAGATGAAATTATGATTTTTTTCAGATGGAAGTGATGTGAAATCTTACCACATTTAAGATTTAAATCAATTAAATGAGTCATCTGATCATTTTGAATGAATAAACTGGTCTGAAGAATAATCAGGATTTGCCTAGTCTGAGATTGGAAAAAGAAGGAGCTGCTGATACAGTTCTACAGAGGAATTATTGAGTCTGTCATCTGCACCTCTATAACTGTCTGGTTGACAGAAACAGTCTTCAGAGGATAATTAGAACTGCAGAAAAAACAATTGCTACCAACCTGCCTTCCATTGAGGACCTGCATACTGCACGAGTCAAAAAGAGGGCTATGAAAATATTTACAGACCCTTCGCATCCTGGACATAAACTGTTTCAACTCCTACCCTCAAAATGACGCTATAGAGCACTGCACATCAGAACAACTAGACACAAGAACAGTTTTTCCCCAAACACCATCACTCTGCTAAACAAATAATTCCCTCAACACTGTCAAATTATTTACTAAGTCTGCACTACTATTAATCTTCTCATCGTTCCTATCACCCATCTCCTCCCACTTATGACTGTATGACTGTAACCTTGTTGCTGGTATCCTTACGATTTATGTTGACTGTTTCCTAATATGATTCGATTGCTTATTTGATTGCTTAGTGCTATGACTATCATTAAGTGTTGTACCTTACGATTCTTGATGAATTTATCTTTTCTTTTATGTACACTGAGAGCATATGCACCAAGACAAATTCCTTGTGTGTTCAATCACACTTGGCCAATAAAGAATACTGGGGAATGTTAGTTTGAAGGATGAAATTGAAATGAATTATTAAGTCACAGAAATTTCCAAATGAGAATATATTGCTATCAGTATCATGTGTGAATTTATCTATCCCTTATTGACTGGTTCTCAGTAAGTCAAAGAGATAACATGTTAAGATATTTTTAATTACTGTACCCTTGTACAGTTAAGAATAGAATTGAACAAAGGATCCAAACTGGGTTGGTCACCAGGACCAAGGTTTAGTCTTCCGAGCTTTCAGACTTGTGCTGGAGTCTATCCATCAGCCAACTCAAACAAAACAACAGTATAACAGAGAAGGAATGATGGAAAATGAGAGGAATAGATGCCGCCCCAGCGAGATTCTAGGGACTCCCCAAGATACACAAAATAGGAGTCCCCCTCAGACCTATCATAATGCTACCACACACCCCTACATATAACCTGGCTAAATAGTTGGCACAACACTTAAGCTTCCTGACCCAACCCTTGAATAGCATGGTCACATCATCCACACAATTTCTGACAGAATTGACCAAATATCAGGCAAATCTGGACTTATGGCTCCCAAGGCCTTGTATAAAATATGAGTACTTTTAAACTGTCTGGAAACTGGGTTTACCATGCCATCAAATTTAATTTATGTGTAAGTGGAAAACTGCCACAAGAATCACATATGGCTTTACAAGGACAAACTGCAAAAATGACTGCCAAAAAAAGAAGATCAAAGAAGATAAAATCTCTCTCTCAAAAAAGCCTGGAGATTAAACCACAATGATAGAAGCTCAGCTAGAATGGAACTTCACAATAAGTGGACTTCAGCAGATTGGAAACGGAAACGATATTATCATATCCCGTAGGATACCTGCATGATTAATCAGCAATATTAAGGGATACGTTAAAGAAAAAAAAATTCCTTCAGAAAAAGAAGCTTTGAATAAGTGAGGAGAATGAAAAGGTACAAAAATTAAAACAAACAATTAGAGATGCCATGGGGGGGGGGGAGATTTTGAGAATTGCTAATTATATTAAAATCAAATTTTAATATATTAAAATAGCACAAACAGAAAAACAGATATGGAGATAGTGATACTTGTGGATGATAAAGGAATAAAGGAAGTCCTTGAGTGAAATAAAAAGATCATTGAAAAGCCGATTGAAATTATGTAGAAGTAATGAAGCAGATATCAATGCCTGAAATAATATTTTATCCCAACTGATATTCTTATGCAGGGAGTTGGCAAAAATAGTAGCAAGAAGAAATGAAATTCTGGAGCTTATTGATAAATTAAAAACAAAGCACTTGAGCTAGAGGGCATTTCTTTCTTTTTTTTAATTATAAAGTTTTTATTGGTTAAAAATAAACAATATTATCGCTTACAATATGTAGAATTTTCATTATCCTTTTACAAAGATAATATATATTTTCTTTTTTTTTCACATACAGCAGATCTTCCCTTGTTAAAATTTCAAATTTAACAACCGGATTTATACAGAAATATCAGTTCGGTATCCAGAGTAATATTAAAGTTTACAAAAATAAAAGATGTCATAAAAGGCACAAGATAATAGATTCCTCCCACTTCGTCATTTCTTCATTCTAGGTCTCAAGGTTCTGGCCTTAGCACCCCCCTCCTCCCGGACCGCCACGGCCTCGCCCGCCCCCGTTCCTTGATCATCTGGTACCTCCCCTTCCTCGGTTCCTGTATCTTCCCCCTCTAGGAGGGTCTTATGTTGCTCCAAGTAGGCCTTAGCCTCCGCTACACTATTAATTTTCTTCCTACTGCCCTCCCAGAAAATCATCAAACCTTCCGGCATCAACCACCTGAAGCCAATTCCCTTAAGATACAGTTTATTTGATAAAAAATAATAATTTCTTCTTAATTCTAGAGGGCATTTCTTTATTTCATCGCTTAACTTGTGAATCAAAATAAAACAGGCCCACTGTTTCATCAATGAACCAACGAAATATTAAAGTATCAGCTTTTCACCATTCTACTAGTGAAATTAGCTGTAAAAACAATGGTGGGGGGGGGGAGAGCAGGAACCATTGACTAGAGGGGAAGGGGTCATTGCTGTGACATCATATACCAGTAGTAACCCATGTCTGCATACAAAGCAGTGACTTGAAGCAAATGAATTGGACAGTGCTGCTTGAACTAGCACAAGACATAAAACACAATTTGTTGATGTGGGACAGAAAAAAAGATTTATAGAGGTTGCCTTCCCTGAAGCCTAGAAGTAGATAAAGGATGACATCATACATTCCTGCTCTTTAGAAATAGTGACCTGTACTAGCTCCGGGCAGGTTACACATGTGGGTGGACTCTAAATATATAGATATGAGGGATCCAGGAGCCACAGTTTCTGGACCTTAAGAAGCTCTGTATGAAATCCCTCATCAAAGATTTTACAGCTAATTCAACTGTAACTGGATAAGTAAAGAACTCCTTAGGAACCGATAGCTGTCCAGAGTTTAAAGGTATTTGCCTTAACCCTTACCAATACCTAATAATGAAGCGGCAGCATGAATTGCTTCATAGCTTCCAGAGCTGTGCAGTCCAGTCTCCTCGCCTTGAGCGATGGAAGATTACATTTACAGCAGAGGGAACTGAAATGGCTTCACATCTAAACAAGACTCAATCCCTTTCCCAGACCAACAAATGACCTACCAAGGCCATTGCTAAATCAAACCCATCCTCCTTGCAAACTGAGCTGGCTGGCATTTCCCACAGAATGAACATTAGAAGGTGAAGATAATCAAGTTAGTAGCTGTCAACCCGGCGCTGTCTGCTCCAAATTGGATTCCAGTAGAAATCTAATTTACAAAGTCTACCCAAGCAGCATACTCCCTTCAATTATATTCTCTTTCCCCCACACTGGGCCTTCTGCCACCCAAAGATGTACCCTCCACAGCTCCTACCTCCCCTGGAGAGACCGGAAGTGGCCAAAGGAGGAGCGGGTAATGTCCATTCATGCTTGAAACTGGAAAGTAGCACTCTAAAAACGAACAAGCTTAAGAGATATCAGATATGCATACATCCTTTATTGGAGAGATCGAATGTTGGAAAATATGGAATATACTCCAGGGGATGCGGACATCTGAAATAAGAGAGACATTTTAAGCAATAATGCATATATGATACAATCAACCAACCAGGGATTTCTCTTACAATAGCTGACTAACTGCAGAAGCTTTGGGAATTTTCTCTGAAACTTAAGTGGAAGAGAAATAGCATTTTTAGATCACTTTGATATGGTCTTAGTAAAACAAGTCCTGATTTGGCCTGTCATAATGTATCCCTCGTTCCTTTTCTGTACAAATGTAAGGTTTTCATTAAAGCACTGAGACAGTAATTCACTGCTGTATATGTATACTTTTTTTCTGGCTATTATGGGCTCTGATCAAACTGGTTTCCTAGATTTTTGGCATGCTTCAGTCTGAACCTGGAAATACCACTTTTCTATTCATGAAAGGAGACAGTCGTACTGCAGATGTATATACAAGCTATCATTTTCTCTTGATCACATGCATTATTGGAACAAAATCCCATTTTGCCCTAGCAGTTGTGAGATTTCTTGAAGCATTTAAAGTTCTGTTCTGATCTTGAGAACAAGCGGGTCACTTATTAATCACCAAAAAAAGAGAAGATGGGCAATACGTGTTGTAGCTGAAACAGAATTGTGATACCTTTCCCTTAATCATCATCATCATCATTTATTCAATTTATATGCCGCCTGATTCCCAGTGATTCTAAGTGCCTTACAAAACTGATTTAAAAAAAAAAAAAGCATTAGAACAAGGAAAAAACAAAAAACAAAAAAACCCCGAAGATGGCAGAGATAACAAATCCAGATGGGAAACAAAGAAAAAGAAGAAAAGGGGGCTTCGATCACCTTTGCCAAAGGCCAGGTCTTTAGGAGCCATTTGGGGGCCATTTGAATTTGAGGGGGGTGGGGAACCTCACTCCAGAGGGCTGGCAGAGAAGGCCCACTTCCAAAGTCCCTATAAATGGCATTGTTTAATTAAAGCAGTGCTTCTCAATTATTTTCTGTCATGCCCCCCTAGGAAGAAGAAAACATTTTTCGCGCCCCCCGCGCAACTGTAAATAGTATCATTATTAGAAAAAGGTCTGTTCTCCTTGAAAGGGAGGAGCATGCGCAGTCACATGTACTGGCTTAATGCTCACTATCGATGCAAATGTCAGCAGCGGTAGCCCGATTTCTTTAGCAAGTTTGATTAATTGGGGCAGCGTTATGTTTCACAGGAGAAGGTCATTGTCAGTCATTTGAGCATCAATTGGGCGCACATCCGTCGGGCAACAAAGTAAGTGTGGACGGACGTCCCACACTAAAGATGGCTCCGACAGGCTCGTGTCACAAGGGTTTTGGACAGCCAATCAGATGCCGAGGTCAAACGCGCCCCCTTTTACGGAGCCTCGCGCCCCCCCTGGGGGGCGCACCCCACTATTTGAGAAGCACTGAATTAAAGGAACCCAGAGTACACATGACTTCTGCCAATTCAGATCAGCTGGAGAGATACTAGGGGAGATACGACAGACAGTCCCTCAAATAACCAGGCCCTATGCCATAATGTGGTAGACTGTCACTGGTAACCTTTGAGTTACTAATAACCATTTCAAGGCTGCCCCTACTATCTTCGACCTAAGGCACTTCCAATCAGCCATTGGACTTATCCCTCTTATTTCCTGCAGCAGCTTTGTGCTCTTTAGCCTGGGGCCTTAATCTTGTTCCCTTGTGTTCTAAAGGATGAAATGAGAAAACAGAGACAAACTCTCCTGGGCCAGCAGGAAGTAGAAAAATGGAGCTCCGGCCACTGCCCTCCGCTTGGCTGTGTTTCCTCAATATATTTACAGTGTGGAAAATTAAAAATAGTGATTGTGAAGGAGAGGGCAAGGCTGTTCTTAAATAAAGCTCCTAAACAGTGGGAGGAGAATGGTCGAATTGTTTTCAAAGAAGCTGGGAGGTGGTTCAAGGTGGGAATTCCTGAGAATGAACTGCCTGCCCTGCAGCACAAAAGGAATTGTAGCTTGTTCCTTAGTCGTGTTTCCTCTAGACCCAGTAGCATTTGTAGCATACCAGGATGATGCTAAAACTGGGACATACATACGACGGGGTAATCATGTAACTGTCCCATTTACTTAACTGATGCAAGTATGTGGGTAGCAGCATTTGTGTGATTATATCATCCTGTGTATTGTCCCCTTCCCCTTCTTGTTTGGGCAGCAGCTGATCTGGAAATTAATAATCTCAGCATGCAGATTACATAGAGTTCTACTTTGGAACCCTCACGAAGTTATAAAATCCCAGGGGTACAAATTGGAACTGCCTTATATATGAAAGAAGATTTCCTTCCCCAAAATTCTTTTGTAATTTTTTGAGTGCACTGTTCATGAAACAGATCTCCCTTCTACTCCAATTGAATTCCTTTATTAAAGTGGAAATGAATAGAATAGAATAGAATAGAATAGAATAGAATAGAATAGAATAGAATAGAATAGAACAGAACAGAACAGAACAGAACAGAACAGAACAGAACAGAACAG
>WNWU01000036.1:7275789-7299915 GCA_012654045.1 Ptyas mucosa
AGAACAGAACAGAACAGAACAGAACAGAACAGAACAGAACAGAACAGAACAGAACAGAACAGAACAGAACAGAATATTCTTTATTGGCCAAGTATGATTGGACATACAAGGAATTTTCTCCAGTGCATAAACTCTCAGTGTATATACAAGCAACAAAGTGATAAATCATAATCATAAAACACAATCATAAATCATAAGATACAACCAACAATGTGATAGTCATAAGATACTCATAGATGAGAAGGATAATACTAATACAGCCCTACTACATGGGTAGATATCGGGGTGGGTTCTACTTACCTTTACAACCAGTTTGCAAAGGGAGCATGCGTGTGTGCTTGCTTTGCTTGCACGTGCACACACACTTTTGCACATGCGCAGATCATCCAGGATGACATCCGGGCAGGTGGACGGAGCCTCCCGCTGGTTTTACTATCGGTTCACAAGAACCGGCCCGAACTGGGAGCAACCCACCACTGGTAGATATCCTTAGGCATAAGACAGTGCTGTGAGAGTTTGGTATTCAGCAGAGTGATGGCACAAGGGGAGAAAACTCTCTTGGTGTCTAGTTGTTTTGGCATGCAATGCCCTATAGCGGCGTCCTGAGGGGAGAATTTGAAACAGTTTATGTCCAGGATGTGAGGAGTCTGTAGATATTTTCTCAGCCCTCTTTCTGGCTAGTGCAATATATAGCAATACTTCCAGTTATTTGGGGAGAAAAAATGTTCTGTTTCTAACCTTGAGTTACCACCTGTAAATCAATAAACCATGTTGGAGAAATGTCCCTGGACATGTCATAGGCTGGGCAGAATGGATCAGAAAAAGCTGCTAGGCCAGCACACTGTTGTTGTTGTTGAGTTATATCAAACTTCATACTTCTATCAGTTTCAAGTCCACCCTTCCCCCCCCCCCCCATAAGCGTATAGGTCCCACTCACTGACAAAGAATAAGAAAATCTTGATAACAGAGGCTGGCTTCACTTGTGGCCCTGAGAGTCAGGTCACCTAAAACACAAGCTGCTAAAATAAGAGAGCAAGTTTCCTGCACAGCCAGACTGCGGCTCTGCCCTGTAATCAGCCAAAGGACCTAAATGTTGTGTTTATTTATAACCCTTTCATTTCTTCCAAGCTCACTCCCTTTGGTTGGGCGACCACAAAACTTTGAATGGACCAAAGGATCCCATGGGCCAGAGTAGCTCTTGCAATCACTGCTTCCATCTTGGTTAAAGATGAAGATATAAGAAGAAAGAAGATGCTGATGGATTTCTATGTTGATTGCTCCAAGGGGTTGTTAGCCCTTTGGACCATATGGAATAAAACTGGAATTAAATGTTTGGCAACCGATATGGAATACTAAACTCCATGCTTGATACTGACTTGCAGAGCAGTGCAGGGCATCTGGAGAAAAGGGGGAGAGAAATAGGAGGGATTCTTAACTTATTCTCTGTCTGCTGCTAACTTTTGCTGAGATGATATTCCTCCAGACAGTAGAGAAAAAGCCTGGAGAAGTTGAAGTACTTGTGAGGGAAGTGTGTATTAAGCATCCTTTCTCAGCCACTAATTCCCTCTAGCAAATACTCTCTCCTCCAGCCACTTGGAATTAAGAATATTGGGAATCCATCTTTGCAGTTGAACAAGTACATTCATGTCTTCTTCTTCTTTTTTAACCATCACAGCAATATGAAGTACAATGAGTTGCAAAGAGTGGTTGAGTCACCCTAGAATTGAAATGGGCAGCTGCCTGCCTAATGGCTCCATGTGAACCACAATGTAAGCAGGGGTGGGTTCTACTTAACTTTACTACCAGTTTGCAGCGGGGCTGCACACGCTGCGGTAGAGAAAAGCGCAGAAGCTTCTGTGCATGCACAGAAGCGTTTTGATGACGTCGGGGTCGATGGGCGGAGCCTCCCGCTGGTTTTACTACCGGTTCTATAGAACTGAATGTAAGCCATAATTCTTGTACTTCCCAACTACATTGACAGGCAAAAAGGGCTCTAACCCTTTTAATACGAACTACTAAGTACAATATACTTACGGAGATCTGCTGCTCGTTGTCATGTGTAAGCAGAATCCCCAGCTGAAATGCAATTGGGAAAAGTTGTGCCAAATTTCCATTATATTCTCACTAGAAAGAAGAGAAGGAAATAATTTTACTTGTGCCTTGGCATATTGAAAACTGAGTAAGAGAAGCCATAGCCTATGTCGTAGGTATAATTGTTACAGTAACAGTAATGTTTTCACTTGGGGAACTAGATTTTCATCCCCTGATATGGGCAGAGGACAACTCTTGTAACCAGCAGACAAATTTGCTCTTCTTTCAGAGTTAGGGATAAAGTTTAGGGCAATGTATGGTTTCAATCATGCTGCAAATACTTAATACGAACTTTCAAAAAAGATTTTGGTAGCTGCTGTGGAATCCTGAGAATTTAAGCTTTGAGACTTAATATTTTGTGACAGAGTAAAATTTCAGGCCTTGATTGCTGTAGGGGTGGTAGAGAGAAAACTTGAAAGCATGTGTGCAGAGTTTTTGTTTGTTTGTTTTCTTTTGGCTAAACATTAATAATGGAGGATTGGTTAGGGGCTTCTTGTGAATCCGTAGGAATGTCAGTCATCACATAGAGGTTTCACTTTCTCCCCAAATTTCCTATCCAGTATGAAGTTGTCTCTTGATATTTTGGATTCCCAGTGGAACTTTCTCAGCCTGCTACATTTGTATGCAAGTAAACATTGTTTATTTATTTAATCAACTGGTTGGCTCCCTCAATTGCTGAAGCAACCTTGACAGTCCTATCAGCAGATAAACTAAAATAACTTCAGTAATGTTGATTAAGAACAAAAACAGCAATGTCCTTGTTATTCCCCTTCCTCTTATACCTGCAATTAAGTCATACGAACATATGAAATTCCTGCCATTTTGATTACAATATTATTGTGCACACTGCCAGCATAAAGAAGAACCTAGTTATCCCCAGCCAGATCCCCTTGTTAGACTAATTCTAGCACGGACACTTTGGGGTTTTCTGGAAGTCTTCATCAGTTAATGAAATAAAACAAAGAAAAAGAAAAGAGGGAAGCATTTACTTGATTTTTAAATCCTGGAATTTACATTTAGTCTTAAAGCTGAATGTACGAAGGCTGGAGTTTTAAACTAAGCACTATCTGGTACTCAGAAGCTTCAAGCTGCATCTACAAATATCAAGAAATGCTATGGTGATGAAACAGATTTCACCCATTTTTGAAAATAAAAAATCCAATTGCTACTCATAATCACCCCTGTGTTTGTTAGGTAAGACACATGAGTTCTTTGGTTACGTCTCACCTGTTGAAAATTTTCTCTATATTGTATGTTTGTATAATTAGGAGATGAACAATCAACCACCACCAGTATATCCACTGAAGGCAGGAGAGTATTTGTGTTGGTGATTTTGTGTCCCCCCCCCCCCCCACCTTGTAGGAATGTATCACATCTGCATTACTTTTTGCAGAAGATGTCAAAGGCATATTCAAAAAAGAAATTAAGAGAACTGGAGGGGGGCTGTTCAGATGTTTTACTGGTAAAAGGTTTAGTGCATTAATTTTGACCCTCAATCTCCCCTCCCAAAAATGCAAGAAAGAGAAAAAGAGAGAGTAAATGTAAGACAAGGTAACCACTGATGATGTACACTGCCCAGAGTCACTTATTGAGATGGGTGGCTATGGAAATCACAGAAACAAATAAACAAAAGAATTAAATAAAGAGCACCTAACCCAAGTTCAATTGTCCTGAGCCTTAAAACTAATTGAAATATATTTTCCTGAGAGAGACAATCTTATTTTGGGAATAGATAAGATATAGGGAAGTCAATATATGGATCATCAGCATCCTCTGGAAATGTGCCTGAGTGCTCTTGGGCCACTCAGGGAACATCCTTTATTTGTGGTTTATGTCCTATAGCTTCTGATCCTTCCTTTTATTAAGCAGGAATGTGGGGTTTTTTTTCATGCATCTTTCCCCATGGCCTCTTTCACCTCTGGAGTCTTTGTCTCCTGCCTCCAAAAATAGCAATCCGGCCCAAGATTTTCTCATTCAGGACCTTGTTGCCATGGTGTTGGCATAATGAAACAGGACCTGAGGAGAGAAAGCATTCAAGCAGAATGGTTCCATAACAAGCAATCCTACAAGGTGCCTCTCTAATGCAAATGAGGATTATGGCAAGGGATACCTGGCTTCTGCCTCTGGTAAGGACACCTGAAGGGTTACAATCTCAAGCCAAGTGTAGGATATACCGTATACAGATATGATTTCATTTGCCCCTAGATTCATCATGGTGAAAGGTTGATTTTTCTGAACAACAACAAAAAAATTAAAGTTACCATGGAGGTTTTAATGATTAAGTAGATTTAAAAAGTCATCTTCGTTTAACCACAACCATTCAGCATAACTTCCTATCATTTTAGGTGAGATTTTTAAAATACTAATGTTAGTCTAACATTATGGTTTAGCTAAATTATTATATTTATTAAGTCTAAATCAGAGATGAGATAATCTTTCACTTCCTTCAAACTATACATAAAATATGAAAATGGTAAAAGGACACTTGTGAAAAATCTAACCCCACTTCAGAGAATATTTAAGATGCCTTCAAAAAATGTAGATCCTACCTTTAACGCCAACCAATACTGGTTCTTTCACTCTTATGGATATTCTATGGTAGATATCATTTGGAAGCAGCAGAAGAAGAATATGAAAGCTGCAAATAGATGATAAAAACCATGTGGCCCTCCATAAATTTCTGTGACTGAAGCTGGGACTGCTATAAAAATCAATTCATAAGTGACCTTAGAAACTGAATCATAATGAATCTGCTCAATCATTAATGAGAATCAATTTCTGTCCCAAATGATAAGTACCATTTTGTAATGTTATTATTAGTGCTATACATCTGACTATAACTACTTGTTTTCATACATACATTTGCTCCATAAAGTAGTTGCCTCTAACTAGCATTTCATGTAGCCCATTCCTACAAATGTCTCTAATTCATAGCAGCAAAATCTTATATTCATTATCTGTCTTTATGCTCTCGGCAGGGAAAAGAAATGATATCCTTTCAAGCTAAATCAATTTATAGTTTTTATATTAAAGTGCAAGAAGCTAATTGCATGCTTCAAGCAAATGGGTCAATCAGAGTGAAGAAAGAATGATCAGATTTATAAAATAATGCTTCTTCTTTGACTTTATTAAGCCTATAAAGTGCTATGGGACTGAGGACAGAGACTTATGAAAGTCTACTATTCACAGGTTTCTTGGCACTCTTTATGAAAAAAAAGAGGTCTAATTTTTGGGGTTTTCATTTTGACTTCCCACAATGCCCCATATGTGAGGGCATTGTGGGGATATGTGAGGACATTGTGGGAAATGAAAATGATGGTACCTGGCCCCCTATTGTTGCACCCACAGGCTTCTAGGACCCCCAAGGTGCAACTTCTTTCTCAACAGATTTTATCCCTACCTCCTTATTTCTGCAAACCATTGCTTGGCTGATTATACTACATGGATGCTTGCTGAGATGGAGGAGGATTGAGGGGGAATTAAACAGTTTGAACGTCTCCCAGTACCATAGCAGTTGCTCTAAGGTCAGATTGATAGATGAAAAATAGATCCTCAGCTTGTTTCTTCTTATATATGAGAAAAATGTATATTAAATAAAATTCACTCAATGCAATTACATAGGGAAAAGTAATAAAAATAAAGTATATTATTCCACTTAAATGATACAAAATAGCTGCATATATTGCATTGCAGAAAATTTTATTATTTATATTCTCCAAATTCCAGTCTTTATAGAATATAATAATATGAGATCATGATTTTATTAAGCACAGAGCACATTTTCTCCCTGTTTAAAAAATGTGCAAGCATCCTGTGAGTTTTGCTATTTCAGCAACTTCTAAAACCTTTTATATCTGCTGTTTAATACCAGGAGTTTTTGAGGGCACAAATTGTTTGAGATGCTATTAATAACTTCTAAATCTGCTGTAGTAACTCTTCTTAGTTTTTACTATTTCATTGCAAAGCCCTAGAGCAAAGATGCACAAACTGTAGCCTCAGGACTACATTCTAGAATAGGATCTATTTTTCCCCTTCTCTAACGTGCCTTTGGCCTTTTTTCTTTTCCTGCATTTTATATATAGGATGTCTTAAAGCTCTGCCTGAATCTCTTTTAAAGAATAATATAAATAATTATGAAAGAAAGATGAGGAAGGATAGCAGACTGACCAGGTACACAGACTGCTTTATCATTATTCTTCCTCATAAAGTATATCAATTATTGCACCAATCAGTCAACAGATCTTTATTAATGTAGTTCAAGACCAGTACAGTTATTGCATATTTTATGAAAATCAGTGCCTTCTATTCAATGATACATTTTCCTTGTTTGGTGATGCCTCAAATATTAGTTAAAATACATTCTCTTACCCTACCATTTCTGACATAGCATGAAAACAAAAAGACAATTAAAAGGAAACAGGAGGGGAAAGAGAGCATTATAAATTTGAGATTATTAATTGTTTTGGGGGGGGGAAGGTTCTGTTAGATAAATAGGTATGATTGCATTAATGAGAAATGCAATTTTTGGCATACTTAGTACAAAAATTAGAACTGCATAATTTCTAGGCTAATTGTTAATTGAGCTTTGTCATATTAGGTCATTTTTTTATCATTCATTTCAGACTTTAAAAAAATAATATACTAGCACATCAATTAAACATACTAAAACAAGTGAATGGAAGAAATTGCATCATGTCCTTAGCTGCTGTAACACATACAGTCAGACCTACATGAGTAATACGTATTTATTTATTTACTGACAGAAGATTATCAGAGAAAGATTTAAGTTGGTCGTCTTCAATATGAAGTTCTCCAGAATGGGAGTAGCCATTCCCAACGATAAGGTACCTGTGCTTTGCAAGGTAGACCAAATAAGAAACACAGCTAGATGGCTAATTCTACTTTAGTGCAAGGTTACATAAACAGATCTGAAAATATGCTTCTCCCCATGTCCTTTACAGCTCAAGAAACTAGGGAGAGTCCCTTCTAAGCTTCTTGCCCTGTTCAAATTCCTGCTGCAGGCTAGGTTGCCTTTAATCTGATTCTTTTCTTGGCTGCATCTCTTTGCTTTGTCTTCCAGGGTCCTTTACCCCCGCTCCCCACCCTCCCACCCCCCGCCCCCATGATTATATAATATGTGATGGTTCCACTGGACAGAATCTCTGGCAGAATCCCCGAAATTTGGATTTCAGAGGTCTTTCCCAGCCCTAGACTTAGAAACTGAGCACATCGGCATGAAAATGTGTTCCACCATTGACTTGTGACTCTGGCCCTTCCTCACTAGGTGGAGAGCATAACAATTTTTGGAAAACGAATTGGTATATGTAACTGCAGAGACCATTTATTTTGAGGACCTATGGATATAAATTCCTAAATAAAAATCGACCACACATTCATGTCTGGAACACCAATACCCTGCTGCTGTTCTTAAACTGTTCTTAAACTGTTCTTAAACTCTTAAAATGTTCTTAAACTGTTGATAAAGAGAGCAAAAATGTGACTATTAATATTTGTTAATATTTGACCTATTTTCCCCATTTTACTGAAGGTTTGGCAGGATTCTAAGGGACAATTAGCATGCCTTAAGTCTTGCAAAGGCACCATTTCACCTCTCAAGCAAACAGGAACTGTGCACCCTGAAGCATCAATTACTCAAAAGTACCTTGCCAGCCCATAAGCAGATCTGCATTACACAACAAAGTAATTAGAATCTAGAATTAAAACCATGGTTCTTTAGCATAAACAATGTTATCAGCCTAGTTTTAAAAGGAGCTATTTAAACTAGGAATATCCTCTGTTCATTACTCTTCCTTCTCCATACTGCTTTCAGGATAGATATGTATTAGATTGATGAGCAGATAGATCTGAAGAGGAACCAGTTTACTGGTTCTTCCTTCGATGGAAGGAGGAGGGGGGGAAGGGAAAGGCATTCTTTTAGGTAGGGCTACGTAGCAACTTTTCTGGGCTCTTCTGAATCTGTCCTTCCCAGCAGTTGATTTTAGTGCTTGTGCTACATTCCAGATTTTCCCTTGTCGCCACTCCAAATAGAAGCCCCTGCCCCAAATTCAGTTCTACCACATGCCCTGCCCACTGGATTTATGCTGAAACAAACATCAAAAATATGAGATGCTCAGGAACATTCTTAGATGTTGTTTAAAAAGTTCTATTTGCCCTATTTTAAGAGGTCTTGATGCTAATCTTGGAACAAGCCGCATGTTTTTAAAAGCACTTCTATTTTGATAGACTCTATGCTTTATGAACATAATGATTTTTAAAACTGAACAAGAGGTTGGTTTTGTTCCGTTGAGGAATAGACATGCTGATTCTCTTCTCTTCCAAGATCAAGGAGGCATAAAATCAAAACATTATTTCTCCGATCTTTCCAACTTCAATTTTGAATCCTCATTCCATTCTGGAAAATACATAAGTCCTTTGAACAGAGAATATTTTTTTAAAATATTTAGTATGATTCAGAAACGAAGAAATTGGATTTATTCAATGTTGGTCTGAATTTGAATCTCTGCTGAGCCAAGAAACTCAACAGGGACTTGGAGACCAGCCAGCATTGTTCATCTGGACCTACCAAAGAGGGTTGTTGTGAGGACAAAACCAGAAGAGATTGTGGAGGAATATCAGGATTAATTTACAGTACATGAAGCAACCAAAATATGTGTTGCTGTCAATGGACGAAGAGCCCAAACTCTCCCCCCCACAATCCTTTATTATCCATATAATAGATAATCCTTACATCTAGAAAATATTCAGTGGGCATTATACCTTCAGTTCCTGAACTCTGGTAGCAAAGATGGAATTAGTAGTGGCAGTAAAGATTAGAACTTAAAGAGAATATATCCCTTGTGCATTAGCTCGTTTTGTAAATGTGTTCCTGGGCTGATTTTTGCCTTTCTGGTTTGTGTGTGTGTGTGTGTGTGTGTGTGTGTGTGTGTGTGTGTGTTTTATGGTCTTTAATGCCATGCTGGAAAATCAATTTGAGGTCAGGAGCACATGCCACTATGATCTTTGATTTTTTTTTCTTCCACCAATCACTGTTCTCTCTCCCGCCCTCCCACTCAACTTCAGATGCACAAAAAACTAAACACTTCCAAATGTTAGTAAAGCGCAGACTCCAAATGACCACAAGAACTGCCGTATCTTTAATTAGTGGCTTTTTCTTTTCCTAACTAAGGAGAAAATCCAAGCAAAGGGAAGGCTCATTGGCTCCACAGCAAGGTCTCCTATGTCAGGCATAGAGGATGAGGGTGATCATAAAAATGAGAGGGAAGAAACTTTATATCGGTTGGTGATGCCGATAAAAAGCAACTCTCATAGGCAGATTAATATGGCTTTTGGTTCACACTGAAATGGCAGAACTTACTCCAATTACATATTCTATGCTTTTTTAAAATAAAAATAATCAGCCCTAGACACATCTGGAAGATACTAATTATTTGGATCTATTTTAATTAGGTTTGCATCCAAGATACAATACTGAGCTTGTTTTAATTTGCCTCAGTGGATAATCTACACTGGAAACTGGTAAACTAAAGTGCAGTCCTACTAGTTCTAGACCTCTCCATGATACCATTAACATGGGGTCCTTCTAGACTTTCTGATGGAAGTGAGCCTTAGGAAAACTATTTTGCAGTAATTTCAATCCATCCTGTTGGGTCATGTCTAGAAGGTTGTGTTGAGAAATGATTGGTTGATATGAGGGCCATTGACTTATGCCATCCCACAGGGCTCCATCTTGTCTTCTATGTGGGGATATCCATCTGGTGCTATTGATAGGGGTACCATTGTTTGTTAATAGCCCTGCTTGTGTCCATCCAACTTCTGGATGAAGGAGAACAAGCTGAAATTAGTATTGGACTAGGTGAAGGAGTTATTGGTGAATAGGAAACCAGACTCATGTACTGTGCTCCACGTATTTATTCTGTGGCAGTCCCCTTGAAAGAGGTTTGAAGTGCTCCTCAACTGTAAAGGAATGTGCAGACGAGAACTTTAGCAGATAGTGCCTTTGCACAATTAAGGCTAATGTGACAGCTGTGGACTCCTTGAGTAGATTTTGTGGCAGTAATTGCATCCTGTCTTGATTACTGAAATATATAGGGAGGTCTACCGTTGAAGAATATATCTATAGGGCAGCACAGTAGCTCATTGGTGAAGATAATGGGCTGGAAAGCCAGCAGCCCAGGTTTGAGACCCGAGCACCAAGTGATGGCGTGAGATCCTGTCCTTGCCCCAGCTCCTGCAAATCTAGCAGTTCGAAAGCATGCAAATGTGAGTAGATAAATAGGTACCACTTCAGTGGGAAGGTAACAGTGCTCTCTGATGTCATGCTGGCCACATGACTGCAAAAATGTCTTTGGATAGCGTTGGCTCAATGGTCTTGAAACGGAGATGAGCATTGTCCCCCTACAATCAGCAATGACAAGCGGAGTAAAATCCATAGGGACTCCTTTACTTACTACCCTTGAAAAGCACCAAAATTTGCAATTGGTGTATAATGCAGAAATTAGTCTATTAAGAAATACAGAGGCCACCTGAGATCTGAACAATTTAGAAATACTGTAAGATCTGCCCTGGTTGCTAATTGGTTGCCAGGAATAATTATCAGGGTTCATATTGACCCTTGAATATTCTAGGCATAGAGCCAGTTTGATGTAGATGAAGGCGCTGATCTACAGGAGACTGTGAAATCTAGTCCCACCTTAGATATGAAAACAAGCTGGGTAACCATTGGCCAGTCACTTTCCCTCAGCCCAACTTACCTCACAAGGCTGATGTTGTGAGGAAAACAGGAGAAGAAGGACTATCAGGTTCACTAAGTTTGCTGCCTTGAATAACTATCTGAGTGTATTACTTCCCAATATGAACCTGAAAGAGTAGTCCTCCTGAAAGATATTCCTCCTATCTGAGTTTGTTTCACTTATGCTATAGGAGACAATCCTTTAGATTCTTTCCAGATTATGGAATTCATAGCTGCATTTGGCCTTCATTCTCTCAACATTTAGAAATCTGTGAAGACCCATAATTTTTTCAGGTTTTTATCTATGAATTGATGTGAAAATAATATCATTTAGATTATTAGCTTTTAATTTTGCTAATTGATTTGAATGCTCATCTGAGCATATAGAAGAGGGCACGATTTGAATAAATAAAATAAATAAGGCTGTCCCCCAAAATAATTGCATTACAGTTTATAGTAATTATACCCAAACTCTGAGAACCAACATGTGCAATGATAGGTACCTTATTATTGGACAAAATTCTGGTTCTAATTCTTGTTTACCATTTATCCTCATTGGGTCATGTGGATTCAGTCTTTTTTTTCCCAGCCTAATCTACCTCAAGGGCTGTTGCAAAGGCTAAAGGGATAACTGCATATCCTGGGATAAAGTTAATCCCCCAATTCCTACCCATTACACACTAAGCCCAATTCCACTACATCAAATGAAGGTGAATTTCAGGCTTGCTTTGTGATATTTTTGTTTGATGTAGCCAGTCTGGTGCAGTGGTTAAGGCATCAGGCCAGAAAATGGGAAATTGTGTGTTTTAGTCTTGCTATAGGTATGAAATCAGCTAAGTGACTTTGGTCAGTCCCACTCTCTCAGCCCTAGGAAGGGAGCAATGACAAACCACTTGCTAAGACTGCAAGGATTTGTCCAGATCGTCATCAGAAGTTAACACTGACTTGAAGGCACACACACAAACACAAATCTCTAATATCTACTTAGCAGAGTCAGGTGAAACCTGGTGTCTGAGGAGCTGAGCCCAACTTTTTGCTACATTCACATGTACAAGCAAACATCGTGAGTTATTTTCTAATAGAGGAGAAATACACTTTTCATTGTTAATCATTTGGCAGTAGGAAAGAAACTGATCTAGCTACAAATCATCTACTATAAATGACTGATAGATCCAGCAGTAGATCTACTATCCCACAACCTATATAGAAGAAAGTGATTTCCAGACTAAAATCTGCCTTCTTCTAATTTGAATTTATTCCTCTAAAATATTTTCCCCCAAGATAGATATATTCAATACTACATTATCCATACCACACACTGGCTTCTAGATAAAGATAATAGGTCTGGAACAGTGGTGGGTTTCAAAATTTTTTACTACTGGTTCTGTGGGTATGGCTTGGTGGGCGTGGCATGGCTTGGTGGGCATGGCACGGGAAGGATACTGTAAAATCTCCATTCCCTCCCCACTCCAAGAGAAGGATACTGCAAAATTCCTATTTCCTCCCAATCAGCTGGGACTTGGAAGGCAGAGAATAGATGGGGGCGGGGCCAGTCAGAATTTTTACTACCGGTTCTCCGAACTACTCAAAATTTCCTCTACCAGTTCTCCAGAACCTGTCAGAACCTTCCTGAAACCCACCTCTGGTCTGGAAGCTGCTTTCGGAATCTTTCCTCATAACTTGTGATGCTGAAGCAGTATAAATGCCAAAGCTCTAGAGCACTACTAATGCCAGCTTTGGATTGACTTGGCTTTCCACCATCTTAAATAGTTGTCTGACTAAAAATTTGCACCTTATGAATCTATTTTACACTTTGGGTCAGCTTAGTTGAAAAGCAATTTAGCAGAAGTCCTCTGAAATCTCTGGGGAATTCCACTACAAGATTTTTTTAATGAGAGATACCTGGAGTCTTTCGAATGAACTCAGATGTTGCACTATGACTCATAAGAAATTGTGACATTCTGTGGAGTCTTTGGTCCTCTCTGACCTTGACTATTTTCTTGCAGATGTTTCATTACCTAACAAGGTAAGATCTTCAGTGCTAGAAGGGAGTGGGGCTTGCACCAGCAACGAACACCCAAATAAGCAGAGAATAACACCAGACCAAGAATAAAGCAATAATAATACCCCAATGAAAGAACTACCAACTCAGACAAACAATCAAACAAACAAATAGGAAACAATAGTCTAATCAAAGAACAACCAAGAAGAAAACAACACTCCCACAAATACTGACAGGGCAAGCCACTGTATATAAACAGAGAGTAAACACCACTCTCTTCTAGCTCTGAAGATGTTACCTAGTGGGGTAATGAAATGTCTGCAAGAAAACAACCAAGCTCAAAAGCACAAAGGACTCCACAGTTCAACCCTGAGCTACAAAAAAATTCTTCCATTGATATTGTGCAATTCCTCAGAAATGATTGAAGAAACTTCACTAGAAAAATTTGTCTACATCTTTTTACTAGCAAAATAACTACAATAGGTGAGTAAGGTGGCAATCCCATAGATGGGAAATCTTCAAATGCATAGGAGGACAATACCATCCCTCCTCAGAATTTCCAAACTGGCTTTCCCAATTTGCTCTTTTCTAGATATGTTCCGTCATTCCTTGTCTAAGCTATATTGGGGGATGCAATGTTCTCATTGAAAATAGTTGGCAGAATTTTATCCAAGATCTCTGAGGTCAGCATTCTGTGTCTTACTGCAATTTAAAGATGTTGAATAACAACTTTTCATCATACTGCCTGGAGATAATGGGAATTGTGTAATCCAAAGCATCTGGAGGGGCGCCAGTTCTCAGGCCTACATGTTTGTTATTGACTATGGTATCTGCAGAGATTTGTATGATGCCATGAACACTTATCAAATATTTTTAAGAAGATGTTGGATAACCATTTGTCTGAAGAGGTGTAGGGTTTCCTGCCTGGGCAGGGGGTTGGACTAGAAGACCTCCAAGGTCCTTTCCAACTCTGTTATTCTATTCTATTCTATTCTATTCTATTCTATTCTATTCTATTCTATTCTATTCTATTCTATTCTATTCTATTCTATTCTTTACAGGAAATCCTCAAGTTACGATCACAATTGAGCCCAAAATTTATGTCGGGTAGTGAGATATTTGTTAAGTGAATTTTGCCCCATTTTATGACCACAGCTGTTAAGAGAATAATTACAGTTGTTAAGTTAGTAAGATGGTTGTTAAGTGAATCTGGCTTCCCTATTGACTTTGCTTGTCAGAAGGTCGCAAAAGGGGATCACATGACCCTGGGACACTGCAACCATCATAAATATGGATTATTTGGCAAGTGTCTGAATTTTAATCACATGACCATGGAGATGCTGCAGCGGTTATTAAATGTGAAAAACAGTCAAAAGTCACTTTTTTCAGTGGCATTGTAAGTGAACAGTCACTAAATGAACTGTTGTTAAGTCCTGTAGTATGTAGTGCAATCAATTATTCTTTACAATATGTTTTGCCCTTGTTGAATTTTATTTTGTTTGTATGTATTCTAGTGAACAGGAATGATTAAACTGGATAATTGCTGGGATAGAACTCACTATTTCAACTATCTGAAGTGTACAAGCATTTTTCAGCTTTGCAAATTCCTAGTTCTGTAAATATCTCATTTGAAAGATTTGATTTTAGTTTAGAATAAAAGGACTGAGAAAATTCAGCCTTAGACAAACTTTGAAGAACTGCTGCCATCCATTGTCTGTAAACAGGTTTCATGGTAGGCCATCATTTTGTTTTTGTTCAAAGATTATTCGGCTGGTTAAGAGATAGAGAAGACGTACTCAGGAGAAATGGAAGGATTTCTGACTAAGCAGTACCGGTATTTCTCAGATGTTTGAAATCTAAAAGGTTTCTTTTTTTTCTTAATTAAATTGGAAAATAGAGAGAGAATGCTGGAGAGCCAAACAAATTACAGTCTCAAGTGTGCATATGTATATCTAGCTGTGCATGTTTCTTACCCTCTTTTTCAAATAATAAGTAAATATCCTCACTGCAATTAAGGGGTAGCCCAACTAATAGTGATATCTCCATCCACGTTTCCTGGACAGTGGATATTGCTAGAATGTCCCTTGGACTATCAGCTATAAGTCAGGGATTTTCCATCCTTAATTCTTCCCTTGGAGAATTGCCATTGGCCATGAACAAAAGGATCAACGCTAGGAGATGCTCAGAAATTCTACAAGAGAAAGGAAGTTGGGGATTTAGATCCTTAAAATGGATGAGGGAACAGAAGCAGCACTGTGAAAACTTGGAAGAGATTCTATATTTTATGAAACTTTGGTAAAATCTAAGTGAAAGAGCCAGAACCAGGGGTGAAATCCAGCAGGTTCTGACATGTTCTGGAGAACCGGTAGCAGAAATTTTGAGTAGTTCAGAGAACTGGCAAATACCACCTCTGGCTGGCCCCAGAGTGGGGTGGGAATGGAGATTTTGCAATATCCTTCCCCCAGGAGTGGGGTGGGAATGGAGATTTTGCAGTATCCTTCCCCTGCCACCCCAAGCCACACCATGCCCACCAAGCCACGCCCAGAACCAGTAGTAAAAAAATTTGGATTTCATCACTGGCTAGAACAGTTTCTCAATATTGTCACTGATAGATAACACCCATGTGGTCTATTTACTATAAGAGGTTTATATAAATATAAATAAAAAGTGTCCATTCATTGTTTTGTTTAAGCTTATGCAGAATAAATAAATACTTTCCTGGCAGTAAGCCTACTGAACACATAGGATTTAGTTTTCTATACATCTGCAGAGGATTATGTCATTGGCTTCATGGAAGATGCGCCCAACAGTAGGGCCTTTGAATTGTCATTCCCAGAACCTACATAGATATAGACACCACGAAAGATGTAGCTTATCCTAGACTACATCTCAGAAGACCACTTTCAAATTCCTTACTGGGTGAGCAACATATAACCTTTCAGACATTGTTGGACTGCAATTCCCATCATCCCTCACGGTGCTGGCTACTGCTGATGGGGCTTGGAGTTCAAGAATATCTGCTAAGACACGTTATCCTCTGTTATCATATTTTAAAAAATTTCCTTCCAGTAAGCCAGCCAAGGAGTTCCAAGCAAGCCTGCTTTGGTGCTGGACAAGAAAATCAAATGGTCCACTCATCTATATTGCTCGCTTTGGGCCAGCTCAGCCTACTACACAGGGTTGTTTTTTTGCTGGAGATAAAACTACGACTTCCCTCACATATAAGCCACCTTGAGCTTTCAGAGAATGGCAGGACATAAGCTGCAGTATATCCGTCTCTTATACTTTCTGATCATTGATCATATTCAGAGGGGGAGTTATATAGTCCAAACACACGGACGGCTTCAGATTAGAACTCCCCCTTACTCCAAGAAGGGCATTTTGCTTGGTGCCCCGTGGATTTAATGTCACCCGTTACTAAAGCTGCCTTACCTACTACGCTTAGGTTTTGAAACTTCCAGCGTACCCAGCTGGCCACTGGACCAGCCTGTGAAGGGTTATGTATGTCTCTGTGTGTATGTGTCACAGAGATCTTGTTTTCTTTCCTTTCCTTCCAGGGAGTTCCTTCTTAAATTTCTATTCCCCCCCCCCCCAACGCTTGGCTTCCTTTTTATTCCTTCCTGTGCTTTGTTTTTTCCTTTCTTCTTTTTAATCTCTTTCTATCCCTGTTCCCCTCCTCTTTTTCACCCTCCAAAGTCTGAGAAGGGGGGTGGGGGTGGGATAGGAGAAGCCACTCATTCTTGAAGATGTTGACTGTCCCCCCCCCCCATACCACCACCACTACCACCACAGTCCCTCCTCCTTTATTGGATACTAGCGGGTCCTCAAAGGCTCCCAGGCTGTAATTAGAGGGTGGATCCTGTAAAGCAGAGGAGCTCTCTCTCTCTCCCCCCCCCCAGTCTCTTCTAACTACAGACCAACCCGTTCTCTTTTTTTGCTTGTCTCTCTCTCCTTCCTCCTAAAAAAAGAAAAAAACCTGCAGCAAACCCCTCAGGCTGGGACAGAGATGGCAACGCCACTGCTCGAGGTAACCTTCCTGCTGGGTGCGACCAGGGGCCCTAGAGAGTTCTGACTTGAAGCAATCTGGAGCTTTCCTCAGACCAGGTGGGAAGTAAAGTCCAAACCTCAAGGACCTGGGAAAAGTAAGCAGCTATTACTTTATTTACCTTCTTCTCTTTTCCTCCTCATTTTTTTTAATTAAATAAAAGAACCACGGCAAGGCAGGCAGGCTTTTAAATTTCAGAAGTTGGAAAGCTGCAATTTAAGGCTGGGGGGGGGGGGGATGTGGACAACTTGAAGAGGCTGTATCAAAGGTTAGGAGCAGACTGATCAAGGTTATTTCGTCCCAACTTTTGAAAAAGTCCGTTTGATGTCGGAAGGTTTCCTTTCTGAATTGCCTTGAGTGTCATCTGTATTTAGTTTGTCATGAAGGCAGACTTTATTTTTCTTTTTAAAACAATTATTCAATTTCCTAATGTAATGGATGTGTATAACTCTTCCCCCCCACACACACACACCCAAACCCCCATTGATTAGAGAAACTGCAAATGTTTCTCCAATCTGATTTTGAAAGAGAAATGTTGTATCCAGAAAAATTTTTTATTTCATTTTGAAATATCACCACACCCCTGCTTCTGGAGAGAGTAGTAAAAAAAAAAAACCTCCTGGAGAAAACCAACTTCTCAACCACCGTATTCACAAATATTTAGGTTTCATCTGAGGACAAAAATCCTAGTTCAGGGCTATTTTCAGATTTTACTGGCTACAGATATTTTCTTCGCCTCGTTTAGCTGTTCTGTTTACAGCCTTGTTTTTTAACTTAAAAATATACTAAAAGCTAGGAGCTGATGTAACGTAAAAGTGTAAAATTTGAAGATTTGAAAGATTAAGTTGATAGTAACCTTTTTAAAATTAAAAATGTGACTAAGAATGGACTCTCAAATAAAACCAGTATCAAGCATAGAGGTTGTTTTTTTTTTATGGCAAGTTCTTTGAAGTTTGGTTTTTTTAAAAAAAAAGAGTTGAGTAATATAGACTGGAAATAGGTGCACTAGTAAGGTTATGTTTCACATTTTAAAAAATCTAGATACAGAGTTCCCTTCCTTCAAGGCTTAAATGTGCAATCTTGGAAAAATGAAACATAGAGTGACATTTCATTAGTCAGGATTCCATTCTTGGCATTACATTTAGGTGTTCCAAGGAAAAGAAAAAGTTTATTTGCTTTGCTGCTTTGTTGAACAAAAAATTATTAGAAGTACTAGGGGCTTAGTCAACCCTGAAAAAAATTAAAAACCAACTAAATACATACCACAGGGACACACACACACACACACACACACACACACACATTTTAAAATCATGCGATTCTTGCTAGCTGTCACATAAAGTGTTCAGGAAGTTTTTTCAGTTATTAAATAGCATAATGTTAATTACAAGGGTACTGCATAGTTGATTCATTTGGCTAAAACACCTTCTTTTTTAGCAGAAACTATTTTTGTCCATCTAAGGTAGTATTAAATAATACTGGTTATATTAAGCATATTATCTCTCTAATACAGTGGCTATATAGGTTCATTTTATTTCATACCACATTGCAGAAATGAAAATAAATCTGAAAGTCAATGACTTGTTGAAACCAAAAGATTTCAACTGATTATTTTGGTTCACGACTCAGCCTAGCTCTCAAACAAATTATTTTTTGATTTTTCAGTTGACTGAAAAATGACATTGGGCTTAATATTTGGTTGACTGAATGGTCTAAAATATGTATAGATTGGTAATATTCTTAAAACGTAATTGGCTGACTGTGATCCAGGGACCGTGGTACATAGTAGTTCTTTATTGCAATTGCAACACCAGATTATTGGGAGAAAATTGCAGTTGCTCCACTGATCTCAACTAATCATTAAATCATCTTTAATCTATGGGGTTGTCATGGAGTTGCCTTGTAAAGTCAAACCATTGATCTCCCTAGTGTTGATGGCTCTCAAATGCAACTGTCTTTGAGCACCTGGATACGGAGTTGCTGGAAGACTGCACCTGAGAACTTCTATAAAGCAAATGCTCCTTAATTTAGCTTTAACAGCTACACTTGCAAAAAACATTTCATTTAATATGAGGTGAAAGATTACGCTGTAGCTAAATTCTCAGGTAGCATTAATGATCATTATGGCTCAGTTTGATCCAAGCAAGCTTTTCTGTACTGACATTTATAGCAGTAAGTTTGTCACTGACTAATACAATGTTTGTTAAATTTGGCAACTATAAAATAAAACCTTTAGTTAAAGTCTGTGTGAAATAGCTGTTCTCTCCTTTGCAGTATGCTAGGTCACATTTTCAGTAGTTCTGAAACAAATCAAGGATTTTCCAGGTTCTGATAGGTCCCTCAGAAGTGTTGGCCAAGAATTCTGGGATTTGAAGTCCAACATGTAGGGAAACACTAATTAGGGATACTGGTCTGTATGTTGGGGACTAATTGACATTATTCTAATCTTTCATGTTGGATTGGGGTTTTAAAAACAAGAAAAGTAGCAAAATAAGGATAGAAATGGAGCAGATCGCACAATCAAAGTATCTCACTAAAGGTTACCTTAATTATTTTGCTCCAAAGATGATCTTCACCCAAATATCTAAAAGGGAAGCACACCTACATTTTGCAATATGAAGAAAATATTGATTGATAGGGCAATTATCAACTTTTCTGTGTGTATCCATGGGAGGAAAGAGCATGTAACATGTCTTAGAAGGAAAGAAAGAGGCCGACCCATTTAAGCTCCTCAAAAATGCTCCTGTGAATTGTGCCTTTGAGTAACTAAGAGCAACTGATTTCAGAAACTATTGCGTATCCACATAAAAACAGAGAAGCTTTTCAGGTATTTAAAGAGATATTGCCAGCAGCTGGCATTGCTTTGATCACTGGGATCATCTGCCTGGGAGTTCCTGTACTGGCATTTCCTTTGAGATACTAACTTCCCTTTGCTTAGCAATGTCTTGACATTTTTGAACAGATCTCTGTCTTGCTTTGGACACTTTGCACCTTTTTAGAAGGAAGAAGAAACAATCGGAAGGGGGCACATTGGATTCGAAATGTACCCCACTCATTTTATGGCCAGTTCTTTCCTCCTAAGAAGGAAGACGCGGTTCAAGAGGAAAAATAAGAAAAAAACTAATCAGAGAGTATTTGTTCTTGAACAGCAAATAAATGTAGCGGATAAACTAAAAATGCATATAACTGTTGGCATGATTAAATTCACAAAAGCTCATGCTATAATACATTTATTAGTTTTTAATTTTCAGAAAGATAGCTGTATTAGTGATTTGCAGCAGCCCTGCAACTGAAAAAGTATATGCATGATGCACCAAAGTGTATGTATTGTATATCTAGTAATACATTTGTTGGTCTTTAAGGAACTGCAAGATGTTTTTAATTGTTAATCTTTTAAGTTTGAGGAACGGAACTATTCTGTGTTGAATAAAATAAAATAAAATAAGCAGAACAATTGACAAATCCCTCTACCACCATTGCCATCACCACCCGCTTTTCAGAAGGCTTCCCTCTTGGAAAATGTTGTTTTTATATATTTCATTTTGGACTTTTGTTACCTGTCCTGGAAAATATTTAAAGGGAAGGAAATGTTTTAAATTAATATTGGCAAATGTGCACAAAAGGACTGGGTTACTGCCAGTGTTCAATTTCTTTTTAAGAGAAAGAGAAAGTTGTTGCTATTATATATTTCTTGGCCCTTGTGCAACATGAAAAGAGTTAATTTTGTAATCAACTATTTTTCAAAAGTTATTGGAATACAGGAATAGCTAAGATTTTGGATACAATATCAATCAGAATGAATGTGAATGTGAGAGACTATGATTGTTCAACGATGAAATGGAATTAGAGATTACTATATTATATAACCTGTTATCACTTGCAGAACAGAAAAGAAAGGTTCTTGGGGTTCTTTGCCCTTAGTTTGGAAAAGGGAGGATTTAGAGGCAAAAGCCAAGAGTTATTCATTTTCCATCCAGTTTTGGACTGAACGTATTAGGTTAGCCCAGTCATTCCCAAACTATGTGCTGAGACACAGACAAATGATGTAAGAAAATAGCCAGTAGTAGGGGGGATGGGGGCAACATTAATAATTAAAACTTCCCATGAAATCTAAAGCATCTCCCTTTAGAAACTAGGTTTTTTTTTAAAAGTATCTGAATAATCTATTATCTTAATGCCTTCCAATCAGCCTATATGCAGTGGTGGGATTCAGCCAGTTCGCACCACTTCGGGAGAACTGGTTGTTAACTTTCTAAGCAGTTTGGTGAACTGATTGTTGGAAGAAATCATTAGGGCAGAGAACCGGTTGTTAAATTACTTGAATCCCACCAATGCCTATATGGGGCAATGTGTGTATGTGTGTGCATCTGTATCCTAGGCTGCCTATAGCATCTTTGCATGAATCACTGCCCTGGGATTCTTCCTTCTAATTAGATACCTTTTGGAGTGTAATCCACTTCTATTACCAAATGTCCAAGAAATGTGCTATTTTTCTTTCTGATGCTTTGCCAGTGAGTGAGTCATTTGCTTCTTCAGCACACTACAATGTTGATCGTATAGATTCCATTTTACTAAGTTGCTGCCTGTTTGTCAAGAAGCGAAGGGAGAAACAGAAATACAGTAGTTTCTAGTTCTGCACTCTGATGACTGAATTTAACTAAGTCTTCATTAAACACAGTGGAGCTTACTTACAAGTAAATATTATCCATTATTTATCTATTTGCTATTCCAACACAGTGTTTAATATAGTGCGAATGCTAAGCGTGACTGGAACCCTTCCAACAAAATCTCAATTTATGTGGGTACTTGTAGCCAAGCTTGAGGCTTTAGAGCATTTATTGAATTTCCCAGAAGATGTCGCCCCTGCTTAGGATCCTAAAGCGTGACTGTTTATTGACGCTGAATCTATTAATCAATGTGGTTTGTTATACTGTGATTCCTGCACTCCTCAACAATGCTATAATGGACTAGTTTGTAATGGTGATCACATCACAAATCTCTCTCCCCATTTTATTTGCTATTTTAAATCCACTACAAATCTCATTTATTTTTCCTCCCTCCCTCCCTTCTTTGACACCTTGTGTTTGACTCCTTGTACTGCCCAACAGTTAAGTATGGATCTTCTAGAAACAATACTTTTTAAAAATCTGTAGCTAAGCTAAGTCTCTCCTTTTCAAAATAAAGGAACAAACTGCTGGTTAGAACCAGTATTAACACCAGGGGTGAAATCCAGCAGATTCTGACAGGTTCTGGAGAACCGGTAGCGGAAATTTTGAGTAGTTCAGACAGCCGGCAAATGCCACTTCTGGCTATCCCCAGAGTGGGGTGGGAATGGAGATTTTTGCAATATCCTTCCCCCAGGAGTGGGAAGGGAATGGGGATTTTGCAGTCCTTCCCCTGGAGTGGGGTGGGAATTGTGATTTTGTAGTATCCTTCCCCTGCCACACCCACCAAGCCGGTAGTAAAAAAATTTGGATTTCACCACTGATTAACACACTAATATTACCAGCATTATCTAATGAAAAGAGGGTTGTTTTGAATGGGTGACATTTAGGATTAACAGGAAGCAGATATAGAGAAACTATGGTAGCTATCAGCACATTGACTGAAAGACCCAAGATTGTAGAGCATTTTAAGCTTGGAGAGAGGAATATAAAGAGCAATACTACTTAGACATATATACCGCTTCACAGTGCTTTACAGTCCTCTCTAAGCAGTTTACAAAATCAGCATATTGCTCCCAACAATCTGGGTACTCATTTTACTGACCTCAGAAGAATGGAAGGCTGAGCCAACCTTGAGCCAATGAGAATTGAACTCCTGGAGTGAGCAGTGACTTAGCCTGCAGTACTGCATTCTAACCACCACCACTCTTTTGTATGCAAAATAAATAGTTTTGCTCTCCTTCTCTGAACTCTGTTTCACCCAATCACAGTGATTGACAGTAGCAGTGGCACAGATAGGTCAAATTTAACTTTTTTTGTGTTCATAGGTGTACCACTGCCATCCCCTCTTAGTTGATCAGCGGCGTTCTTTATCTTACTTTAACAAGTGAGAATTCCATCTAGTTTTGTTTGATAGCTTTGTTTACAGATCACATATGTACACATTTTTTCTACTGGTCTAAGACTAAATAAACTGCTGCCTGATTGTTCTTATTCAGCCTGCTGAATGGCACCCTAGGCTGCTCCTTCATCCCTTAAAGGTGCCATAATTCAAATTCAAAGCTAATTAAGTAGTTAAAAATGTGGCAAGATAGGGATCAGGAATAGGGACTGCAAATGTTTTGATATTAAGGTTTTTTTTTCCAACTCAAGGGCCTATGAATAGCACTTTAACTCAGTTATGAGGAACAATCCAAAGTACATTATATCCATTATATCCATTATACATTACATATATACATTATATCCAGGTACATTATAGTGTATGTAGTACCTTCCTCAATAGTAGTAACTGTGAGAGGGATCTGGGAGTCCTAGTGGACAACCATTTAAATATGAGCCAGCAGTGTGCAGCAGCTGCCAAAAAAGCCAACACAGTTCTAGGCTGCATAAACAGAGGGATAGAATCAAGATCACACGAAGTGTTAATACCACTTTATAATGCCTTGGTAAGGCCACCCTTGGAATATTGCATTCAGTTTTGGTCACCATGATGTAAAAAAGATGTCAAGACTCTACAAAGAGTGCAGAGAAGAGCAACAAAGATGATTAGGGGAGTGGAGGCTAAAACATACGAAGAACGGTTGCAGGAACTGGGTATGTCTAGTTTAATGAAAAGAAGGACTGGGGAGACATGATAGCAGTGTTCCAATATCTCAGGGGCTGCCACAAAGAAGAGGGAGTCAAACTATTCTCCAAAGCACCTGAGGGTAGGACAAGAAGCAATGGGTGGAAACTAATCAAGGAGAGAAGCAACTTAGAACTAAGGAGAAATTTCCTGGCAGTTAGAACAATTAATCTGTGGAACAACTTGTCTCCAGAAGTTGTGAATGCTCCAACACTGGAAGTTTTTAAGAAGATGTTGGATAACCATTTGTCTGAAGTGGTATAGGGTTTCCTGCCTAAGCAGGAGGTTGGACTAGAAGACCTCCAAGGTCCCTTCCAACTCTGTTATTCTGTTCTGTTCTGTTCTGTACCTGTTCCTGTTCCTGTTCCTGTTCCTGTTCCTGTTCTATTCTATTCTATTCTATTCTATTCTATTCTATTCTATTCTATTCTATTCTATTCTATTCTA
>WNWU01000036.1:7308999-7353054 GCA_012654045.1 Ptyas mucosa
TCTCTCTCTCTCTCTCTCTCTCTCTCTCTCTCTCTCTCTCTCTCTCTTTCTCTCTCTCTCTCTCCCCCTCTCTCCCTCCCTCCCTCTCTCCCTCTGTGTGTGTGTGTGAGAGAGAGAGAAATTTTCATTATATGGATCCCAAGGGAGCAGTTTTACAGGACTTTTGCTGTGGGTAATTTGTTCTACCTAAGTCAGTTAAGCCTTATTGGCTGTTCATGAGGTCACTGCATAGGCCTAACTATTGCCAATGCCAGCTAGGATTGATAGGAGGTGGAAATCAATAAAATCTGAAAGACCACACATTAAATAATTGTGTGCTACATAAACTGTGCCCCCCATTTGAAAATCATCCCTTTATGCTTTTTGCTTTTCTGCACAAACCACGATCAGCTCCTTCCATCTTTCATTATACAACGGCATTCTGACTTTTAAAAATCTATCTATCTAAATGGGATTTATGGACTTGTGTTTTTGGTCAAGAGAATTCAGTAGCTGGTCTTGACTTTAGAGCTGGGGCAATATGTCCACAAGATGAGATGAGAGGTGGGGGGAAAAAGTCAAGATAGTATGATGGCCATGTAATCAAAACCTTACCCCTTTTTATGTGTGCCAGACACTCAATGTACCTAAAAGTGGGACTGGTTTTTGATGGCATAGATACCATCTTGACTTTTTTTGACACTTTCCCCTCCTCCCCTCCCAGATACTCCTGTCTTTGGCTTATTAGTTAGTTGTCTAACCTAGTGGTCTTGTTCCCAAGTAGCAGCATCAGAGGTGGGTTTCAGCAGGTTTTGACCAGTTCTGGAGAACTGATAGTGGAAATTTTGAGTAGTTCAGAGAACTGGTAGTAAAAATTCTGATTGGCCCCACCCCCATCTATTCTCTGCCTCCCAAGTCCCAGCTGATCGGGAGGAAATGTGGATTTTGCAATAATCTTCCCCTGGATTGGGGAGGGAATGGAGATTTTACAATATCCTTCCCCTGGAGTGGGGTGGGAATGGAGATTTTACAGTAGCCTTCCCCTGCCAAGCCCGCTAAGCCACGCCCACCAAGCCATGTCACACCCACCAAGCCACACCCACAGAACCGGTAGTAAAAAAAAATTGAAACCCACCACTGAGCAGCATTTCTTCCAAATTTCAGACTTAAGATTTTTCCAGGTGTTGGGTGAGATACCAGGAATCAAATCAAAGACTCTTTGGATTGTTTTTTATCAGGTCTGCTTTCCAGAAATCGTAATAAACAAACAGCTGGATAGACCTCGTAACCGTCTTTCTAGTTTGATGGACCTGCTCATCCTACAAAATTAGAATGGGACAACACAGCATAATTGCCTCAACATGGGTCCTAGAAATACCTTTTTAAAAAAATAACCCCTCACTGGCCCCAGAATACATACTCCACAGCAAATTTTTGATAGAGGAGGATTATCTGTTGTGATATGGTACAGGTATTCAAAAATACTAATAATATAAAACTTCCAGTAAAGAAGATAGAACACAAAATCCTCATAGTCAGTGGTGGGTTGCTCCTGGTCCGGTCCGGTTCTTGCAAACTGGTAGTAATGGTGGCAGGAGGCTTCCCCCGCCCACCCACCCAGGCGTCATCATGAACAATCTGTGCATTCGCAGAAGAATGCGGTTCCCATTGCGAACTGGTAGAAGAGGTAAGTAGAACCCACCCCTGCTCATAGTCATATAATGATTGTAAGGTGCAAATTAGCTTAATATATTTATTTTATTTATTTAATTTGTCGATCATGTATAAGTATAAACATGGACATGAAAAAGGAATGAGTACAAATAAATGGAGATAGTAAGACAGGGATGGTAGGCATGCGCTTATGCACACCCCCTTTACGGACCTCTTAGGAATGGGGTGTTGTATTTGGTGTTCTGATTTTTGTTGAATTCTGGGCCAGATCAGGGGTAATAGTATTCCCAACTTCTAATGAGCAGCAACTAAGAGTTACCCCGCTCCTTTCTTTGGTGCATCTTCATATTTGCCTTTCTTTTGATTTCTTGAGGTAGAAAGCTCAAGGCTATTTAGAAGGTCAAAAGTCAAAATGCAGGTGTGATTCTATTGTGTTCATCCCACACCCTCTTCTCTCTATGCCTTCCTTTGATCTTTTCTAGTGAATATCCCAGCTCAAAGATTCCAAGGAATTTCCCAAAGAGCAAAGATACTAACTGTTCCAAGCTGAATATGTGGCTTTCTTAGCTCAGGGTTACAGACCAAACATGAGTCAACAGGATGTGAAACCAGATGACAACTATTGTATTTTGTTTTCAGCTCTTTGGTTTGTGAGAATTCAACACAATTTTCCATATAGTTCTTAATTTTTTTTTAAAAAAAATCAACAATAATTGATGTAGATTGTAGAGCAAGTTAATAGCTGTAGAATTAGGGTTGACGCAATAATACAAGTTTGAATTACTGTCAATATATGCAGATTAAACAGAAAAGCCTCTACTGTTTTTGAAGGCTATTATTCTTTTAGCAAGACAGATATGAGAAATTTGCGGTCCTGACTTTTCTGCCATGTTTTCTGTTTCCCAACATCCCATACTGCAAAATGCTATTCTTGCCAGAAATGTGTGATAATCATCTGAGAAGTGGTGTCTTATAGTCACTGGGAAACAATTAAGGCCAGACTGGAAAGAATGAAAGAAAGTTTTAGGTGAAAACCAACAGAATCCTAGTTTGAGTTAACCAGCAGAGATGAATGAAACCTAATTAATTCTAACAAATGTACAATCCTTTTTTCAGTAAGCCTGGATTTTACCCATACTTTCCATTTTTCTTTTTGTGCCTGTGTGGGTTTTGGTATAATCAGAAACAGGGGCACCTGGCGATCTGAATTAGGTATAGGCTTATGGTTAATTTGCAGCTTACTCAACCCACTTTTTGAATTCACATAACACATTACATGATGGATTCTCAAATTATGAAACTCTGGGGAAAGGGGCTTCGCAGAACTTTTGGTGCTTACAATTTTCTAAGCTGATCAGATTGTATAGGCAAAGCAGAGTGCTAGCAAAATATGCTTCCATTGTTTGTGTAAAGGAGGGGTCTGCAACCTTAAACACTCAAAGAGCCATTTGGACCCATTTCTCACAGAAAAGAAAACACCGGGAGCCACAAAACCTGGGTGGGCATGGCCAACTTGATGTCACTCACTCCCACCGAGTCACATGATCCCCCAGCCACACCTACCCAGGTTTCTCTCTCTCTCTCTCTCTCTCCCTCTTTTTCTTTCTCTCCTTCATGTCTCCTTCATTTCTCTTTCACTCTCTCTCTCATCTCTCTCCTTCTCCTCTCTCTCTCTTTCTCCCTCTCTTTCTCCCTCTCTCTCTCTCTCATCTTTCATCTCTTCCTCTCATCTCTGTCTCTCTCTCGCTCTCATCTCTCTCTCCCCCCTCTCCCTCTCTTTCTCTCTCTCTTCCATCTCTCTCTCCTTCTCATCTATCTTTCTCCCACTCTTGTCTCTCTTTCTCTCCATTGAGAAATGTCTAAACCCCTGGTTCTAGCCCTGTATCAAAAATCTCCACCCCATCCCAGTTTTAATCATTACTTTTATTCTGAATTTCAGTAATTATTTAATTATTTTTTAGGAAGAGAGTGTCACACAAATGTATTTATCATTTAGGAAGTTGAAGGATCACAAACTTTGAGAAGCCCAGCATTAAATTAAAATGGGTCTGGCTACTTTGTATGGCCAAAAAGGGGCTGGCGATTTGATTTTTGGAAGCAGATTTGAAAATAGGGCAAATTATTTCAACAGCTTTTCCAAACAATTTGAATAAACTGAACAGCTGGATCAGATGTAAAGTTTTTACAGAATATGATTAATTTGTGGGAATCTCTGGCTGGGTACTGCGTCTAGGTTTAACAGCAATGTTCAGACAAATTTAAAGGATATCCTTGAGTTACAAAATTTAGCCTGACTGATATGCTAAAATTCTGGAGATAAAACACAAGAGATCAAATGTTCCAGCCTTGGTTTGAGACATTTTTCCTGATGCTATACCAAACAACAACCCTTTCTTGGGAAAATGGAAAACCACTGCTAATATTCTCCCATTTTGAAGTACTTTTTCAATAGATACAAAGATTTTTAGTTTGTCCATGTGTGGTTGGATGGGAGATATCCATGTACAGGTTTTTTTGAGACAGAGCTAGAGGGAGGCTCTGACACTTTCAGATAATGTTGAATTACAACTCCCATTGATATCCAAGGCAATATAATGATTTATCAGTTATATTTATTGATTGGAGAAGAAAGTGACACTAATGAACAGAGAACTAGCTGGTTACCCATTTTGAAACAAATAGCTCCTTCTCTGTTTCATACATAGTGTTTTTCTGGTATAAGAAAAAACCAAATCACATAGGTTGGAAAAGCCAGTTTGCTCTGTGTTGGAAACATTTATCAAATGCTTACTTTAACGCTGTACCCATTTCTTAGAGCAGTTGTATTGCTTGTTATGATTCCTATTATAGACAATAGCCAAAAGGAGTACCTCCTGACGATGGAGCCTAATGGTGCCTCTTGAACAAAACTGAGTCCTGTTTCATCTTTTCCTCCATAATAGATTTTTTTTTTAATGTGAAGAGAAAAATATCATAAGAACACACGGGAGGAATAAAATGGAAGACAACATATAGAATCTCTGTAACATTCCTTGAATGAAACAGGGTGACTGCTTTTAAAAAAAAAACAACCTCCATCTTGGAGTACTCTAGATGCTTGCCATGCTTTCCCATTCCAACATATATACATTTATTTATTGAATTTATTGGCTGCCCTTCTTACCACAGGATAACTCTGAGCAGCTTACAAAACCATCTAACCAATCATGAGAGGAAAATGCATCTCCTGGTGTCAGAATTGCTCCTTCTAATCCCAGAGATGGGATTAGATGGCTAATCCCATCTCTGGGATCAACTAAATGGCTGAGTCAAGATGTCCTCTTAATCTAGATTTGAGAAAAAATTAAATCAGGCCTATTTTCCTGTGTTGAGTTTTTCATCCAGGATATGTCACCCCTTTGGTTCCAGAATCAAAACAAATTTACCTGAAATCGTAAAAGCTTTTACATTATTTCCCTGAAGTGTAATACTTTATGACTCAGTTGCAGATCTGAATGTCATTATGACATTTATGTGGGATACAAATTAAGATATGTAAATCATAACCATGCACTCAAACCAGAAACCGTACCTTTGGTTTTATTAATAGAATTCAATAGCAATATCAGGTTAATGTACTTAAAGTAGCAACGTTGCTGCAATGAAAATTTATGTTCTACTGATGACATTATTATCAGAGTGTGCCTATATCATTAAGCAGTATGACATGTCCTGTCTTGGATTGCAGTTTGCAGAGCCTATAATTAGCAAATCTGGATTTATTTTATAAACATTTAGCTTGTACATGGATTCTCATCGCTAAATTCCATTATATTCAGCAAAATTATTTTGCCCATGATTGCTTGATTATTACAATTATTGCAATGGTGGGATTCAATTTTTTTTACTACTGGTTCTGTGGGTGTTGCTTGGTGGGCGTGGCATGGCTTGGTGGGCGTGGCTTGGCGGGCTTGGCAGGGAAAGGATACTGTAAAATCTCCAATCCCACCCCACTCCAGGGGAAGGTTACTGCAAAATCCCCATTTCCTCCCGATCACCTGGGACTTGGGAGGCAGAGAATAGATGGGGGCGGAGCCAGTCAGAAGTAGTAGTTACCGGTTCTCCAAACTACTCAAAATTTCCAGTACTGGTTCTCCAGAACTGGTCAGAATCTGTTGAATACCACCTCTGAATTATTGGGAAGGCACTGTATGGTTTCTACCTTGGCCACTAAGGTTTTGTAGGATGCCTCCCTCAAGTACAGGTGGTCCTCGACTTACAACAGTTCATGTAGTGACCATTCGAAGTTACAACAGCACTGGAAAAAGTGATTTAAGGCTGTTTTTCACACTTTACAAGTGTTGCAGCATCCCCAGGTTCATGCGCTCAAAACTTGAATCCATGGCAACTGGCTCATATTTATGGTGGTTGCAAAGTCCCAGGGTCATGTGATCACCTTCTGATAAACAGAGTCAATGGGGAAGCCAGATTTACTTAACAGCTATATTACTAACTTAACAACTGCAGTAATTCACTTAACAACTGTGGCAAGAAAGGTTGTAAAGTGGGGCAAAACTCATGTAACAACTGTCTTGCTTAGCAACAGAAATGTTTGGGCTCAATTGTGGTCATAAGTCAAAGATCACATTTATATACTGTGGCCAATCTGCCAAGTAAAATTAAGCTAAATAATTTAATTAAAGAATTAGTGAAACAGTTGATACACATTCCAAAGCAAAATATGTCTTAATCGGTGTGGATTTGGGACATTACACGAGCAATATAAACATACATTAATTTTTAATCACATGCAGATACAAATGACTGAATATCCGGTTTCGTGACTAGGACCTGCAGAATCTTTGATTGAGAGTCATAATATATCTGTGAAGCGGGACAGTGTTGGGCTGCATGTAACAACAAGAATATACTAATAACAGGATCTGTTGCATTAAATAAATGAACATTTGGGGATGGGAGCCTTATGGAATGCCTACAGATCATTGCCAGTGCACTGCTGGGGCAGCCAAAAGTTGGGTTTAGATTTTCCATTGAAAAAGTAGTGTTTTCTCTGGCTCAGTGGTGGGTTCCTCCCGGTTCGGCCTGGTTCCGCTGAGCTGGTAGCGGTGACGATATGATGTCACTGAACTGTTCTCCCCCTGCCCCCCACCCCCCACGTTATTCTTACCTTTTATTTGGCCCCACACCCAATCTATTGCTTCCTCCTGAGTCCCACTGATGGCTAGAGGGAAAAAACTGTTTAAACTCATGCTGTGGGGCTTCAAAGGGCCGCCTTACAGCTGATCAGTGTTAAAAGAAAACAAATGAGTAGACTGGTGCCTGCAAAAATACATGAGTAAATCAGTGCCTGCAAAAATACATGAGTAGATCAGTGCCTGCAAAAACAAATGGGTAGACCAGTGCCTGCAAGAATACATGAGTAGATCAGTGCCTGCAGAAATAAATGGGTAGACCAGTGCCTGCAAAAATAAATGGGTAGACTGGTACAGCTCTGCAAGCAGCTAAAAACCTGGTAGACCAGTACCTCTGCTAAATGCTAAATAATTGTCACATGACCATCAAGCCACACGCCCACAAAATAAGCCACACCCACAGAACCGGTAGTAAAAAAATTTAGAACCCACCCCTGCTCTGGCTATGTGTAAATACCCTATTTGAACTATCTGGAACACATGGAGAGGAGCCTTGGGGTGACATGGATTTTATTCGTGGCTTCAACTGGCCTAGCAGATCTTCTATGGGACCAACCCCTCATGTTCATTTGCTGAATGCTGTCCCCATTATGTACCGTTGTTTTGCCTGCAAGAGAGATCAGAACACGGGCTCTGGAGCCACCGCTGTATTTTGAATGGAAGGTCACCTACTGATATACAGTATGCACAACTACCTGTTTTTCAAACATTGGTTCTCCAACATTTTTATTTTTTTTAATTCTATTTTTTATTTTATTTTTTTTTTAAAAGTTAAGATACAAGGTAGAAATACAAAACTTCATTTTTTTAATTAAAAAAAAAACCCAGATAAAAAATACAAAACAAACAACGCACATTTTAAAAGTGCGTTGAAAAAACTCTTATCACATATATACATATTATCCCCCCCAAGTTGAATACTGATTAATATATGACGAAAATATTAAAGCAGGAGCTGTAAGAGGCAGTTGTTAAATGAGTTTTCCCCCATGTTACGACCTTTCTTGCCACAGTTGTTCAGTGAATCACTGCAGTTGTTAAATTAGTAACACCATTGTTAAACTAATCCAGCTCTCCATTGACTTTGTTGTCAGAAGGTCACAAAAGGTGATCATATGACCCTGGGACTTTGCAACCGCCGTAACTATGAGCCAGTTGACAAGTGTTTGCATTTTGATCCTGTGTCCTTGGGGATGCTACAACAGTTGTGTGAAAAACAGTCATAAGTCACCCTCTTAAGAGCCTTGGTGGCGCAGCGGACTAAACTACTGTTAAAAGTAGCACTTAGCTGCCAGCTGCCTGCAATTACTGTGAGTTCAAATTTCACCAGGCTCAAGGTTGACTCAGCCTTCCATCCTTCCGAGGTAGGTAAAATGAGGACCATGATTGTGGGGGCAATAAGCTGACTTTGTATAAAAAAGAACACCGCTTGGGGGGGCCCCAAAAGCCCTACTAAGCAGGTATATACAAAAGTATGAAGGCTATTGCTTAACGCATTGTAAGCCGCTCTGAGTCTCCGGAGAAAGGCTGCATAAATCGAACTAATAAATAAATTTTCAGTGCTGTTGTAACTTTGAATAGTCACTAAACAAACTGTTTGAAGTCAAGGACTACCTGTACTAGCTTTATTGATAGATAGGTTTTAGTTTCTCTGATCAAGACCTGGGGTTAATTGTCTCTCTGTGGGTCCCATGCAGTAGGGAGATGATGAGGCACACAGTGAACAGGGTAGTATCACATACATGCTGTGGTTTGGTGCTTTCTTTGTATTTCACTGTGTGAAGTCTAAAATAATGGGAAATTGCCTTTCTGGTTTCTGGCAATTACAACAATGAGATTTGGTGACATAGACAAAAGGGGCCCTCAAAGATTGCAAAAAAAAAGAAGGGAGTTTAGAAAGGATCCCTTCTTTCTCTGTTGGATCATGTGGTTAGGAGAGAATATTCCTACTTACCATTTTCCATTCTATATGACTAGCTTGTGATCATTGGCATCCCCCATTAGATAATATTATAGGTTTTGTTTTAAAGTACTCAGGTCCTTTCCAGATAATATTTTCATAGCACTGTAAGAACAAATCCTCCAACTCTAGTATGTTCTTGATACCTATCGCTGTGAACAAAATCCCAGTGTTCCTCTCTGAAATTCTTGTGTGATATTTTGGCCAAAACAGGCATCCTACTTTACTGGTTTAGTCCAGAGATACAGGGAAACTGTTTTGGTCTAAAAGAGGCAGAGTTTATATATTTTAACTAACCATAGTTCCTAGTGACATCTAAATTTAAAATGTTATGGTTTATTTAAAACACAGTTTCAAAACAAATCTGAATTTGAAACCACATCTGGCATTTACCAGTAGTTAGTTTTCACTGTCTTGTTTAAAGTTCATATCGTATGAAAAAAATCTGGGCACCTAAAACCAAAAGCCACAGCTTCCAATTTGTTCTTCACTGTTGCACAACAGCAAGGGAGGTAGTTTAGGATAGTACAAACCTGATATACAATTCATATTTACAACAGGAAATCATAATGCATTTTAGTTATTTATCGTGCTTCTCTCTGTGTGGGAATGTCTTAGAAGATTATATCAGTTAATATCATTATATGTAATGTGTAAGTTGGGAAACTCAATTTTGACAAAAATTGCAAGCTCATTTTCTGGGTCAGTACATTTCTTCTCTGAAGGATGCTTGCTGAACCAAGAAGTTGAATGTTGGTTGGTAAGCAGGCTGTGAATTGCTTGTGCCCACTCCAACTCTCATCCCCATAGACTTCCCTTTCCTAAAAGAGTTCAGGGTTCAACCATTTTACAGTATCTGTAAATACTGTAAATCGCACATATGTGCTAGTCATTCCCAACTCTAGGGGACGGTGCTCATCTCCGTTTCAAAGCCGAAGAGCCAGCGCTGTCCGAAGATGTCTCTGTGATCATGTGACCAGCATGACTAAACACCAAAGGCGCACGGAACACTGTTACCTTCCCACCAATGTGGTCCCTATTTTTCTATTTGCATTTTTTACGTGCTTTCGAACTGCTAGGTTGGCAGAAGCTGGGACAAGTAATGGGAGCTCACTCCATTACGTGGCACTAGGGATTCAAACTGCTGAACTGCCGACCTTTCCATCGACAAGCTTAGTGTCTTAACCACTGAGCCACTGCGTCCCAAAGATTTTTATCTGTAAAGATGTAGGCAAATATATTCTTGATTCTTTGAGCTCCAGGAAGCAACAGAGGTGAAATTCGTGCCCTTTGGGTACAGCTGAACCTTTTTCTTTTCTTTAAATACTCAAGGCTCTTGCAGGGCCTTTGTTAATTTTTGCTTATCCTTTCAGAAACAAAGACAGCTTTCCCTTACTTGATACTTTGCCAGGAAGTCACCATAAACTAATCGACTTCTCCAAAGCCAGTTTCATTCCTTCTCCAGTTCTACAGTCTTGCCTATGATGATCTGAGTGCCTTGTGCTTTATGTTGCAAAACCAATAAGACTCACCAGTCTGCTTCAACAGGTCATGTTTGACTTTTAAAAAACCCCCAACTTGTGAGATTTTGGGAGTATAGGAGAAGAATGTTTCTATAGAATCCTGAGCTGACAACAGCCACTAACTCTGCAGATTAAGCAGCTCTGCCAAAATTGTGGCACGGAGCTTGTATGAGTAAGCCTAACGCTAAGCTGACAAAAAAAAATCATGTTCCAGGAGAGTCTGTAGTCAGGCCAGCTTTATTGATCTTGTCTGTGGTAAAAGCAAATGGACTTTGTTCCACTCCCCTCTCCTGCAGAGTCCTGTCTCCTCTTGCTGGTGGTCTTGAGTCTGGGATGGATTCGCTGTCTCCTCTTTTGGTTGTCTCAGAGTCCAGGAATGTATTTAGGACACGGCAGAACCCACAAGCTGAAACCACATAACAAAAGTGAAAGTGACCTTGTTAGAAGTTGAGCTGGCTTTAACACTGTAGGGCTTTCAAAGAGCAGCATAAGGTGGCTTTCCCAAACGTGGTACCTTCCAATGTAATAGACCATATTTACCGCCATCTTCTGTTAGTCTACTGACTTCCTGGATGGAGAAGATGGGAGCTGCCGTCCAACATGCCAGGAGGGCACCTTGATGATGAAAAGTGGAATGAGGCTCCCTAAAAAAGGAGCAAATGTTGCCAGGTTGATCCTCATACACAAGAAGGTATACATAAGGTTAAGAAATATGAAGTATAAATAAATAGCTAAGCATGTTCTCTCTATATCTGACCACTAAATGGTCAGCAATAAGGGGCACTCCCACACAAGGATTCTGCATCACTGAAAAAAAAAGTTTTAGTGTTCCTGTGACATCAATGGTTTTGAATAGCTGAACTGGTTTATTTCCAGTTCTGGGTACATAATGAAAATTGCAGCAAAGCTAGGTTGGTTTGTTTATTTGTTTGAGATACTCACGTCAAAAATGTGTGAAATGAGACCAGAGGATAAGACAATGATTTTTGTTCTTGATTCTCAATATTACAAGTTAGCAGAAGTGAAAGAAAGCATGGGTATTCTTCAGACTAATTCTGTGGATTAAGGGAGGGAAGAGAAACAATGCTGGTGTAGAAGAGCCCAAACTAATATCTATGGAGATTCTTAGTCATCCAGGTCATGATTGTCCCAAAAGTGCTTTTTCAAAGGGCAAATGGACTTTCTTTGTTTTTTTGTCTTCATGTTTCGCTTCTCATCCAAGAAGCATCCTCAGCTCTGACTGAATGATGGGGAATGGAAGATTTATATTCTTTGCAGTCATCTGGTTGTTAGCACTTTGAAGATCGGTCATTAGCTGTCTGAGAGTCCTTGAGGCCCCTTGTGTGCCTTCAGGGTCATCTGAATCAGAGTTGAAATGGGTGTGGAACCTTCTTGGAACTGCTGAAAGGACTATGTTGTAAAAAAGGAGATAGGTGGTATGGTATCCCTCCCCCTCTGTTGAGAGGGGGCTGCTCAATTTTAACATAGGTGGCCTCTTTTATTCCTCTTTCAAGTTGGTGGTCCTCTCTGTCCAGAATGTGGACTTTGAAAATATAGGGGGGAGGGACTCAACGACTTCCAGAGCGCTAACAACCAGATGTCTGCAAGGAATATAAATCTTTCCATTCAGCCATCTTGAATGAGAAGTGAAACGTCTTCAAGAGAAGAAACACAGACAGTCCAGTTGCCTTTTGAAAAAGCATCTTTGGGATGCCCAAAGTAATGCCTCATAGAATTTGGAAGGGACCCTGGAAATCTGAAACTGAGATGAGGAACCTTTCACTCTTCAAATCTTGTTGAACTGTGTAGCTGTTAGAACTTTCACTGCGGGTCAGGAAAGATGGGGATTCTGGGAGCTGATTTTCAGCAACATTTGGAGGACTAGAGATTCCTCACCCTTGATGTTTGATCAGTGTGTTCTTCCCAGTAACTCTAACATAGGTAATGTTTGCAATATCTAAAGGGACACAAATTCTCCTGCCTTAAAAGCAGGGGTGAAATCTAAAATTTGTTACTACCGGTTCTGTGGGCGTGGCTTGGTGGGGGAGTAATGTGACTGGGGTTTTTTTTTACTTTTAAAACCATTTTTTACATGTAAAACCATGTTAAAAAATGCTTTCAAAAGGCTCTGGCGATCCCAGCTGAGTTGCCTGATCGGCAGGCAACTCAGCTGGGATCGTCAGAGCTTGGATCATCAGAGCCATGTAAAAGAAAAAAAGGCTCTGATGATCGCCCGGCTCAGCTGGGCATGGGGGGCGGGGGCAGGGATTTTTGCTACCGGTTCTCCGAACTGCCTGCTACCATCGCTACCTACTCGCCTGAGCCGGTCCGAACCGGGAGCATTTCACCCCTGCTTAAAAGAGATACTTGCAGCTGTTCCACTGCCAAACAGTTGTTGCCGTTAGGAAGTTTCTTCTAATATTTAGCCAAAATTTGCCTCCCAGATATTTTTCACCCATTAATTTTAGCTGTGTTACCTGAAACAACAGGGAACAACTCTTCTATATGACAATTGTCTTGTTATTTGAAAACCTTAATCTCCTCTCCCCAAGGTAATCATTCATTTTAATTTGCATGTAGTGATTTTGAAACTGAAATGCTCATTATAAATTTTTAAATTTCCATTATATCGGCATGACATTAAAAAAATGGTCAGTGTACTAAGCCAGATACCACATTTACATGGTTGAGTTTGTAATTGATTTTGTTTGCGTTTTGCATTGCTTCTCAAAATAGAGGTAACGGTGTAGTGTTTTGCATTGGTTCTCAAATGTCAACAGTGATGTTATTGTTCAGTGTGGACTTAGATAAGTCTTTGGGCTAAAGGTTAAATCTAAAATTAATTTGCCCTCCAAGTTTCAGCACCACTGATTAATCATCAAATATATATAATCATCAAATATCATATAGGCATTGAAGGAATTGACACTGGCCAACATATTTGCCATCTTTCGATTTAACTTCAATGCAAAAAGAATAGGCAGATTTTGATCAAGTAGGCCAAAAGATATAATATGTCAGAAGGCAATAATTCAGTTGTTAATAAAAAGGAGTAACATAATTTATTTCTATATGCAGATAGGTTGCAATGTAATATCGGAATGGGACAACTCTGCGTGGCCAGCTGGGGGCGCCCCCCATCCCCCCCGGGCAACACTGCTAAATTGCCTCTGCCAACTCTCTGCTGCCAAACCATTGCAGGACAATTCAACATGGGCAATTCACTGCGGGGACAACCTGCTGTGAGCACCCAGATGGAGAGCCAAAGGGCGAGTGGGTGAGTGAGGAGAGGCAGGCAGGTAGGTGGGTGGGTGGGTGGGCAAGTGAGCAGGTGGGCAGAGTGCACAGTGGTGATGGCAGCAGCCGGGGGCAGATTCTGCCTGAGATGAAGTGAGATCAGAGTTTTTAGTACTTTGGGAAGCCTGCAGCTCGTTGTAGGTACGCGGTATTGGCAAAGCCAGGCAAGAAGGAAGAGAAAAGGAGAAAAACTCTCCTCTCTAAGAATGAGCAAATAAAGATATGCCAAAACATTTGCAGCAGTTGCTGCTGCTGTGTAGCTGCTGTGTAATGGAACACCCCCATCTCTTTGCTCCCTAGCACAGTTGGCTAGTTGGTGTCTGTCTGTCTGTCTGTCTGTCTCTCTCTCTCTCTCTCTCTCTCTCTCTCTCTCTGTCCCCCCTATCCCAACAGCTCAGAGTTGATAAAAATTACATATGTATCTTATATATAATATATTTTACACACGCAAACATACATACATACATACATATACACACACACACACACACACACACATATATACACACATACACACAGTATATAAACATTTATATTTACCTGTCCCCAAACTTTTCCAATGGAGTTGTCTCCTCCTGCAAATGCTGAACTCTCCATCTCGTCCATTCTTCTTTTATGACATAGATTTGTGATATCATCTTAGGTATCTTAAGCCTATGTTTGATGTCTAATAAATAATATTGCTTATTGAACTAAGCCACGGGATATGTATAATCACATAGAGCCACTAAAACCAGTATGACTTTAAACAGTGTAATAATTTTGATTTGAATATTTCTAACATTTATAGTTGATGTAACTTCGTTTGAAATCAGGTTTGCTCAAAAACATTACCCATTATTTTTAATTTGATGCACCTTGTTGGGGGAGGAGAATGAGTCTTCTTGGTGTTAGGGGTTGTCCGTCCCCAAACCACCACTTTAAATGAAAATGTTAGGAAAATCTCTTCAGCAGCAAACACAGACAACATATTTCCTTGGTTCACTGTAGGTCTCACCGACTTGTTATATTTGGAAAACACATCACATACTGTTGGAATGACTGGAATTCTCATAAAAACACTTCCAGTACACAGAAGTAAAAACAGAGAGAGAAAGAGATGGTAACAACCACAAATAATGCAATACAAAACATATAAAAATGAAGCTTCTAAGATAACAATGTCTCTCCAGTAGCAAACAGATTTAGAGCAACAAACAGGATCAGAAAAAAATCACAATAAATAGGATCAGTAAAATTACACACTGCTGCCCCAGCTAGACCTCAAGACAAGTTACCAGCTGGATTTTGCAGTCCAATATAAAGCTTATGGCTCCTGCTAGAACTGCCAAGCCTTAGGTCTTTTTTCGGAATACTGAAGCAGTGAAAGCAACCTGCCACTATGCTGCCCCTGATCTGTTTACTTTCCAGACTCAGATAGTCATAATTCCTTCTCACCTGCCTTTAGTTGACCTCGGAATGGGACAACTCGCTACAGTCAACTCACTGTGGCCAATTCGCCACAGCCAACTCACCATGGTCAGTTCGCCACAGGACAATTCACCATGGCCAACCCTCCACGGGATAGTTCACTGTGGAACAATTCAACAATTCAATTTAATTATTTTAAATTATTTTAACTTTTGTCACTCCCAATTCATTGTGTCCCTCCTTTGGCATCCTTTAATGATTATATTTCCCCATTTCTTCGATATTAGTGTAACTCTTGTTCTGCGACAAATTGTCCCGCAGAAAGTTGGCCATGGCAAGTGGTCCTACGGTGAATTGGCTGTGGCAAGTTGGCTGTGGCAGGTTGGCCACAGTGAGTTGGCCTAGCTCAGCACCAAATCCCAACTGTTTCCATAGCTTTGCAGAGGGAGGTTTAACATTGTCAGGTGAAAATGGGGCAAATGCATAGAATAAGAACATCCAAAGATTACAAAAATAATTTGAAAAATTATTTATTACAAAAAATAAACTGTAACATTCCTGACTTGGAATTTTTAGAATGTCTTGCTCTCAGCCAAGGTTAAGACTTCTAGTCTATATCACTGCTGTGGTGCAGTAGTTAGAGTGTAGTACTGCAGGCTACTTCTGCTGACTGCGGGCTGCCTGCAATTTGGCAGTTCGAATCTCACCAGGCTCAAGGTTGACTCAGCCTTCCATCCTTCCAAGGTGGGTAAAATGAGGGCCTAGATTGTTGGGGGCAATAGGCTGACTCTGTAAACTGCTTAGAGAGGGCTGTAAAGTACTGTAAAGCGGTATATAATTCTAAGTGCGATTGCTATTATACATCCCATATACAACCTGCTTTGTGTGTGTTATAAGCTCAAGGGCACAGAAAGCTTCCGGAGAGAAGAGCTGTAGTGCTATGAGTCAAAAGCTATAGTATATTGATTAAAATATAGAAGAAGCCGTGTGTGAAGACATAAAGATTCTAAATGAAAGCATATGCCTTGTAAATGTTTATGTCACAATGCAAACCCCTACAAATGAGTCAGGATGATGCCACAATGAAAGCTATACTTGGAAGAACCCTCAATCACAGGGGAGAGCAATATGAATTCAACAGTAGATGTTTTCTTGAAAGGAACGGCTTAAAAAAGCACTTGTTGGATTAGTTCCATAATGGTAACTCTATAGACTAAAAATACCGTCAACATACCACACCAAAGTATATCTTCTCTTATTCTTGTGGTAACCATTTGGAAGTCTGCTTTCAGCCACAGAAATATCCCAATGTAATGGAATGCGTGGATGACCTTGGGGAATGAGGCGAAGAGATGCTGCCTAAGAAACAATCACAGAAGAGAGTTAGGCACCTCCAGCGGCTTAATGGTCAGAAAAAGAAACTTAGGAAGGACCCTTCCTAGAGGATCAAGCAGTTAAAAGGGATCTATGGGTAGGGATGTGTGCATGTGAGCGAAGGAGAGGTTCTACCCACGCCCGTGCGCAATTGACAGCTTGCCAGCTTGGATGTGGACAAAAGTTCCCAAGTTTGGAATGGAGTGTGTGTAACAATGACTCCTGTTTAGCCTATCTTTCTTGTTTGGTGGGGGGGAGCTAGATAGTGAGGGTGGGAAGCCTTCAGAGAAAGAGTGCAGGCTGGCAGGAACTTTTGCTTCCCTTAAACCAGGCTGCCTTTGGAAACCAGACTGAAAAGCCCAGGTTTGCAGCAAGTTGACTGGGACGAGTTGTCCCCTCAGTGAATTGCCCAGGATGAGGTATCCCACAACCAGGTGGTGGTAGCCAAGGTGAGTTGTCCCTTTCCGATTAAAAGTGCCGGTGGGAAGTTTGTACTTGCAAACTTGCAAGATTCTATTAATAACCTTACAGGTAAAATAGAATTAATGGATCCAGGTATGTTTCCTATCTGTTTACCAGCTGACACTCAAATTCTAGGCCTTGAATCTTCAATGTGATGCCCGTGTCCCCCCAGCTATCTTCCTCGGGACCAGGCTCCCTGTTTTATCTGATTTTCTTTAATATAAATATTTTCATAATAAAAACAATCATTTGGATTTGGACACACTGTACCTCAAACATTACTGTTTTTTCTAAGAATATTTTTGGATCTTCTTGAAAAATAAAAATGGTGATTAGCTGCAGTCCAGAGCTTTGTTTGGAAAATTTCCTACTTGCCTAGTGGGGGTGGGGTGAGGGATAGATAAATGCAAATTAGGGAGACACAGGAATTGTTCTCATGTGTTTGTTTTTGGGTATATTGTTGTGTCGTGACTTGTGGTATTCCCTTTAGCAGCCATTTTGTGAGAGCGTTTATAACATGCTTTGAATTCTAGATATGTTCATGGCTGAAAATGGTTGGAAATTTCTGTCCTGGGAAAATAAACCCTTTCCAAACTATTGAATGATAGACAGGGTAGCTGAAGCCAAAGTAGATGTAACAGTAACAATAGAATGGGATATTGTATACTGTACCTCTCACTCTGAACCAATATTATACCCCTTTTTATTGCATACAGAGGAAAATGAATAGAAAGGCTAGGAGAATAGCAGCTCGGGATGCAGCATTAATCCTGTATCTATGTATTACAAAAACTCTCATCATGTTTGTCTGTTTGTACCCTCAAGTTAACCCAAAAAGTGCATTGCACCACAGCAATTTTGAATCAGGATACCAAAAATTTGCTAATGTAAAGAATGTTTAAAAAGTCCAGGACCCATTATTCCTCTGGAAATGAAATTTTCACAATGTTCAGAGGACGTTGTAGCATCCACACGGTCATGTGATCGTGATTTCCAACAGTCCCTGCTGGCTTCTCACAAGCAAAGTCTGGGGAAGCCAGTAGGAAGTCAGAGGTTGCTCCCACTCCCACTGTTGTTGTTTTTTTTGTACCCCCAGTGGTCATTCTGTTTATCTGTTTAGATAAATAAATATGGACTTGTGATTGAAGTACAGTCGCCACTACAATTATTTTTCTATTTATGATACATTCTCTTCTTAGACGATCATGGGACGCTCTAGCATAGAGGCAAAAAAATATGGTCAGCCCCAAATTTAATGTCACATCAGATTACACTACTTTTATGCAGCAAAGGATGACCCAATAAGTCTCAGGCTTATCTAGTTAACCTTAGAGTTAAGTCAATTTCTTTAGGTTGTGACCTGGCAGCCATACAAATAAAATCAATCCGTTCTCATTTGAAATAAACATGCATCCTTTTCCCCCTTGCCATTGATCATTACCTTCCAGCTAATAATAAAAATACAAGGGGGAGTGGAGGTATGGAAATATCACAAGATACTCTTGAGAAGAATGTGGATTATTCCATCATTTAAATGTTCTGATTCTTAGGAGGCATCTCCTGTATTCAAGACAGATTGGTTTTTATTACAGATTTTGGAAGATATAAATCTGAGTTACGACTTTGAGAGATTAGCTGGAACAGGATTCATTTGATGGTGGATATGTATGTGTGCTTATGTCTGTGTATGTGTATGTGTGCATGCTTTTAACATAGCATTTCATGTCAGGATTGGTGAACCCAGTGCTGTTAAAGGACCAGATTAAAAACATAAAAGGAGCAAATGAAAAGGAAGTCATTCAGGGAAGGGAAAAGAGATGCTATAAAATGCCACAATGTAATTCAAAGACCCATTAAAAAAAAAAAAGAACGAGATTGAAAACATGAGTTGCTCAAAAGCCACAATTGGTTTCTGCTTATGGTTTACCGGCCTTTGTTAGATATGCAATTATGATAAATTGAAAAGCAATCTTTGAATAGGACTAAAGATTAAGCTGCAAAGATATATCCTCACCCCCTCCCCATTGCGTGTGATAGCACAGAAATATGTTTCTTAATAGAGAGAAACTTTCCCTGGGACTTTTAATATTTTAAATTGGTAAAAGATTCAATGAATCTTTTAAACTGATCCATTCGCTGCTTATATTTTATGTATGTCTACTATATTATTTTTTATTATACCATGAAGTAATTTTGCTTTGTTTTTATGCCCCCAAGTCATTATTGTCTGCTCATGACTGCCTTGACCAGACCCCACAGTTTTCTTGGCAAGGTTTTTTCTGAAGTGGTTTGCTCTTGCCTCCTTCCTAAGGCCGAAAATGAGTGACTGGCTCAAGGTCACCCAACTGGCTTAATGTCTAAAATGGAACTAGAACTCACAGTCTCCGTTTTAGTCTGATATCTTTAACCACTATACCAAACTACCAGTAGCTCTCATACTGTAAGTTTAGGATCCTGACAAAGTCTATTTTGTAAGAATTGATTACATTTCTATACAGCCTTTCTTTTGCAAATTCAAGACAGTATTCTTAGGTCCAGTTTCTTTCCATGATTGGCTGTAAGAACATGCTTGACCAAAAATCACACAGTGAACTTTTATGGCTAAGAGTGAACTTAAACTTGAACCTGGCCCACAGGTTAAACTCTACAAATTTGCTCTTGCTCTAAGAGAAACTGATTGGCCCACCATCCCTCATGATCTTCCACGGTTGCTGGGGTGGGGGATTAGAAGATAAATTCCTGGCTCCCAGCCTAGCATTTTAAATACTACACCACACAGGATGGCATTTAAACAAAAATAAAAACGGTATTAAATGAAAAGATTAATTTGTTTTATATTGACAGCATCACACTGCTGATTTAAGCTGTTACTCATCAGCACACTTCCAATTTTTGAAGAAAGAACAAAGCAATTTAAAGCCTTAGTTTGGGATGAATAAAAGGGATGGGCAGGTTTCCCAGTGTAATCCTTTTAATATAAAAAGGTAACTCCCAACTGCATTTTATACACTGATAAACAAGCATGACATTAGGAACTAGTAAGCTTTGTCAGTTGTAACCTGGCTGCTTCTTTTGTGGCTTAGTATATTTTGTGAATTATTTGATTTTTATGTGTTCTGTCAACCCATATTAACTAAATTAAGCACATTATTCTGAGTCATCATGTGAATATCATAACAAATGTGGATTAGAGCCAAATCCAACATTGGACCAAATCTCTTGGTCCAAATCCCACACTCAATTATTACAACATAATCCAGCGTATGGTTAATTTGAAAGTAAATCCATTTACTGTCTCCCAGATTAATGTATTTAGATTTGCACCTAATTTCCCTTTTATATAACAGTTCAATTGTTAGGCTAATTTGCTAAAGCTTAGAAAGGAACATTTTTAATTAGCAGTGGTAAAGTTTAGCTGGAACTACAATTTAAGGGTACATTAATTTATACTTGGAGACTATTTTGATTGCAATGAAAAAAATGCACACTAAAATAAATAAAAATGGCCATAATTTCAACAACAAAGCAGTAGTGTTTTTTTAATGCAGTAGTGTTTTTTCAATGTTAATTTAGCATAATATTTTGTTCTTTTAAAAAGGACATTTTGTGTACATGTACATTTATTTCACTTTTATAAATCCATAATTTATAAATTAGAGAGTTAAAAGATAGGGGATAAAAAGTTAATCTTAAGCATGCTAACTGAGAAGTAAACCTTTATACAAAGTTTGAAATAAAGTAAGTTTATTTCAAAATATGAATACATAGAATTTTGCAACCTTCAGTTTCTTTCATTATATGAGCCCTACAAACTAGATTTGACAGTTGAGACAGCCAGTTCTCTTTGTCCCCTAAATACAAGAACTCGAAAAAGAGCTTCTGCGTTTATATATTATATGTAAGAGGAATGTGCAACTTCAGTTAAGCCTATGGAGAAGAGGTAGTGTCAGCAGCTGCAAGTAGCACTGAACTCAGTTTCTTTTCATAGATAGTTCTAGACTTACAACCATAATTGACACAGGGATTATGATTATAAATCGTGCCAGTCATTAAGCAGGTCATCATATGGTTGACCCAATTTTGCAATATTTTTTCCCAGTGGTCCCGAAGCGAATCGCTATAGTCGTTAAACAAAATCCATTATCTGCAATGGGAGTTTTTTTGCCAGAAACAAAAAAATGGTTTTCTGCAAAAAAAAAATGGTGTAAAACATCACGTACATTGCAAATGATCGTAAAGGTGAACAGGTTGCCAAGCACCCAAAGTGCAATCATGTGACCAGAGAAGCAGCAGAACTTCAAATTCAGGTTATAAGTACCTTTTGGGAGATTAGTTGTAACTTGTCGTAAGTCAAGGTCCACCTATATATACAAATGGGCACTTCCTGTTGGCACCTTCTTTTCTCCCAGGGGCTCATCAAAATGAGCACAACGTCTTCTCGTGGTCTCCTGTCTGCACTGAGCTCTTAGACGTTTTCTGTTCATTCCCATTGTGCACTTTCAATTGCAGTTTGTGGCAACTTTCTATAACTTTACAGGTGCAATTCACAGTGCTATTTTTAAGCTACAAAGTCCTATATTGCTTGTTCTCTAGGCCAGTGCCCTCCAATCAGTAGTGGATTTCAAATCCCGGCGCTACCGCTTCGCTATCGGTAGCGCATGAGCGTGCAGCGCTTCTGCGTATAAGCTTCTGCACATGCGCAGAGCATCTTTGATGATATCTGGGCAGGTGGGCAGAGCCTTCCACCGCCGCCGCTACTGGTTCACCTGAACCAGGGTGAACAGGGAGCAACCCACCACTGCCCCCAATCTTAAGGGCACCAGGGACCGGTTCCATGAAGAGAGGTTTTTCCGCAGACTGGAGGGGGTATAAATTCGTGTGCTGCCTGCTTCCTGCAGATGGGGATTTGCTTATTCGCACAGCCCAGTTTCTGGCATGCCACGGCCCGCTGTTGGTCCATGGAGACCCCTGCTCTAGGAGTTAGCTGGACTGCTTACTCCATATAGAAATGGCCTGCCTGCTGCTCTCAGTCATCTCACCAACATTTTTAAATAGTCCTCCAGGCCTTTTAGGTCAAAGGGGAGTGGGGTCATGGCTGGGGTGAAATCCAGCAGGTTCTGACAGATTCTGGAGAACCAGTAGAGGAAATTTTGAGCAGTTTGGAGAACCGGTAGCGGAAATTTTGAATAGTTTGGAGAACCGGCAAATATACCTCTGGCTGGCCCTAGAGTGGGGTGGGAATAGAGATTTTGCAATATCCTTCCCCCAGGAATGGGGAGGAAATGGAGACTTTTCAGTATCCTTCCCCTGGAGTGGGGTGGGAATGGAGATTTTGCAGTATCCTTCCCCTGCCACACCCACCAAGCCACGCCCACAGAACCAGTAGTAAAAAAAAATTGGATTTCACCACTAGCTCATGGGCTATGTTTTTCAGCTATCGTGCTTGAACTAAGGAATATCCTCTTTCTGGCACCCTCAGCATTAGCTTTCCAAACTAAAAGACTGAGCTTTTTCTGGAAGGCATTTGGTGTACGAATGATCACTATTGTGCTAACTCTATTATTGTACTTTTAGCCAATTAATTTTTTTCATGCTGTGTCTTTTTGCTGCTCATGCTTTTATGATGTAAATAACTGGAAGTGTTATAAAATTATAATGAATAAATTGCACTTTTGTGGTGTGGCTCCTTCTACTATGTGGTTGGGATTGAAAATATATGGTGACATTAAAAAGTGAGTAGAACATCTGTAAAGCTGCCTGTTAACTATTTTGCATAACATCTGTCAAAGAGTTCCTAGATCACAACCACATTTCTGTTTGCTGTTTAAATATAAAATTAAGTTCTTGAGATGCTGAATTCAGAATTATACCCCAAACTCTGAAATGATGGATGTGATCCTGGTAGATAATTCCCCATTGTTGTTTAATATGTCTTTCTATATTGCTATATGCAAAATAGTTTCCTTTTAGAAATAACGGGTTTAAATGTTTTCAATCTGATAAACAGGGTCTGAGTAGTTTTCATTTGATACTGATGAAATTGGAGTTAGGAATACAGATCAATTCCCATATAAATCAACCAAAAGAAGCTATCACAGCACTAAATGTGTTTGTTCAGAATCAGGATGTACTAAGTTACTTTTTCAACATTTTATGTCCTTTTGAAATCTCAGTGTTTTGAAGTAGGATATTTCAATTAGCCTCAGCTATAGTTCCAGAATATAGCCATTACAATGTCAGCTATAAGGTCAACTGTAAGGTTTATAGCACAGGACAAATGAATTCAAGAATTTTTAAAAATCATCAAAATATTCTAAGGATTACATAAAACATGATTAAGACATTAGGAGAGTAAATACATTTTTATTAGGTACCAAAAAAGAGTAAAATGCTTAGAGTAGGTTATTTACCATGTGAAATTATTTCATAAAAATCAGTATCATAAGAGAGGGCCCCTTCTCTAGTAGTTAGTCTGTTCTTCAGAGCTAGTAGAACCCCCACGTTGAACTTAAAATGTGAAAAAGGGAGCAATTCTTCAGATATGATTCCAAAAAGATGGTCACAGCCGCTTTTAAGAGTTGCAAGGAAGTGCTACATTCATGGTCTTATGCATACTAAAGCCCATTTGGGACTCAGATCTGAAATGTTGCATAAACCTAATTGGAAGATACATACAGGTGCATTGAATGTGTTCTCCATTGTTTCCAAGAGCATCATAGGGCAAAAATAGGACTCTGAAATGTATACTATCCTGTTTCCCTGAAAATAAGACCTCCCCAGATAATAAGCCCTACCTGAAAATAAGACCTACCTGAAAAATATTTAACCGCATGCGCAGCTGGTCCCCGCCATTTCCTCTGGTTAGGGTTAGGGAGACAGAGCTGAAAATCATGTAAGATGGCAAGAGGAGCCCCGTCTTGCTCCACACACCCCAAAATAATAAGACCTCCTCGAAAATAAGGCCAAGCATTTATTTTGGAGTTAAAAAAAATATAAGACACAGTCTTATTTTTGGGGAAACACGGTAGAAAATCAGTGTGCTCAGTTAACCTGTAATAGGCATATGAATGTTCTTATTCTTTATTGCAGCTATTAATACTGAAGACAAACATATGATGCAGTGGTAGTGAAAATAATGTATTGTTTGAAGAAACACTCTCCTTCCTCCATCAAACAGGCCTTCGCTATCTCCTTGATTTCCAAAGGGACTGAATGTTTCTCTCTGTTTTCTCTGTTCCATTTGCAACCACCTCAGCACCATCTTCATTCCTCTTCCCATGTTGTGTAACAGGAACATTGCTGTGCACTTATTAAAGGTATTCCTCAACTTACAACCATTCGTTTAGTGATTGTTGAAGTTACAGTGGCACTTTTTCCCATGGTCACATGATCGCCATTTGCAAGCTTCCCAGCTGGCTTCTGACAAGCAAAGTCAATGGAGAAGCCAAATTCAACTGTGTGATTCACTTAACAAATGCAGTGATTTGCCTAACAACCATGACAAAAAGATTACAAAATTTGGTGTAACTCACTTAACAACTGTCTTGCTTAATAACAGAAATTCTTGTCCCAATCATGGTCATAAGTCAAGGACTACCTGTATATAGTTTAGGCCAGTGTAATCTGTGTGTGATAGATTGTCTTATTAGCGTTGCATGAATGAAATTATCATTGTAGATAAATTGCCAATCTGCAATTAAACCTTTCTGAAAAACCACATCATGCATTGGCTCTAAGTCTGACCATTCTTTTCAGAACTTGTTCCTATACATTGCCATAAATCACCATGATGGTAATTTTCCTTGCGTGTAGAAGAAATTTTTGAATTTCACCTCTGGCTGTGATACCACAAGGTGAGATTTGTGAAACAGCTAGAATGAAATGCAAAGCTACTTGAATTTCAAGTTTTTTCACATTTTTGTTCCTGGCTTTGAAACGGGGACCTTTGGCATGGTTTAAAAACATGATTTTTTCCAGTAAAAGAGCCAGCTTTTTGTATCTCAGTTATGTAGCCATGATGCAGTTTACCGAAGAATATAGATTCTAAATTAATTACTTAACAGAATAACAGAGTTGGAAGGAACCTTGGAGGTCTTCTAGTCCAACTCTCTGCATAAGCAGGAAACCCTGGCCTATACCATTCTGGATCAATGGCTGTCCAATCTCTTCTTAAAAGCCTCCAATGATAGAGCACCCACAACTTTTGAAGGCAAGCTGTTCCACTGGTTGCACTTATCTGAAACTGATAAGAACAAATGCAAAATTGAGAACAGGTTTTATGTGGTGTGCAATCATTAATTATATGAATGGGAATTATTTAATAAGAACACATAACATTCACTTTGGGATAGTTATATTACTTTGTCATCCTTATGCCATAGGAAAAAAGATTCCTTGGCAAATAAGGCTGGCAGCTCACCTGAGACAGGGTGATAAAGGACAACTATCACAAGGGCCCAAACTCTGTAGTTAATTTAACCCACCCCCACCCCCACCCCCACCCCCAAAAAACTTGAAAGAAATGTCTGGAGAGGCAGAAGAATAGAGTCATCTATTCTTTGGGATCCAATCCTGTGGTTTTTACTTTAACTGCTATATAGCCCCTGCTTAAGATATCTGCAGCTTCTCCCTTAATATTGTTAAAAATGTGTTTTTTCCTTTTTACAATGGCAGGACTTTAGGTGTTTTACATGAAACCTTGATGATTCCTAGATGCATTCACACACCCTACCTGTGAATTTCTTAGCAGTGGGAACCAGAGCAGATGAAATTCCGGTCGAATCTATCAAGGTTTTCCCTATCTGTTTAACTATACAGGTAGTCCTTAACTTATGACCGCACTTGGAACCTGAATTTCTGTTGCTAAGCCAGGCAATTGTTAAGTGAATCACACCCAATTTTATGACTTTTTTCTACCATAGTCCATCAGTGTTCTTAAGTGAATTGTGTTGTTATTGAGCAAGTACACCTTCTCCCATTGTTGGGAACTGGCTGGGAAAGTGGGAACTAGTCACATGACCCCGGGATACTGCAACCATAAATACATGCTCGTTGCCAAGTGCTCAAATTTTGATTAAGTGACTACGGGAATACTGTAGTGGTTGTGTGAAGACTGGTCCTAAGTCACTTTTTCACTGTTGTAACTTTGAACACTCACTAAACAAATAATTGTAAGTTGAGAACTACCTGTACATGTGCCATAATAGTGCTGAGAATGTAATATGTCAAATGGTAATGGTTATAGATATATAACTACTTTTTTTTACAAGTTGTCTGCCCCTTTTTTGAAAAAGGCATTGATTTGCAGGTTATAGTTTCAATTCATTAACCTACTTTATGGTCAATTCAGTGCAAAAACAAAAACTTCTTGTAACAACATGTTTTCTGTGGTGGCAGAGTGGTTATAATGCAGTACTGCAGGTTACTTCTGCTGACTGCCAACTGCCAACAGTTCGACAGTTCGAGTCTCACTGGCTCAAGGTTGACTCAGCCTTCCATCCTTCCGAGGTGGGTAAAATGAAGACCCAGATTGTTGGGGGCAATACGTTGACTCTGTAAATCACTTAGAGAGGGCTGTAAAGTACTGTGAAACAGTATGTAAGTCTAAGTGCTCTTGCTAGCTGGAAAGATTAATTATTTATTGAACTGTCTGTAATTATTTTTTCATAGAATGAATTTCATTTGATGCAATCTACTTTTGTCACCCTATTGGTTGAAATGTATACTTTAATACCATGTTTCCCTGAAAATAAGACCCTGTCTTATATTTTTTTTGAACCCTGAAATAAGAGCTTGGCCTTATTGCCATGCGCTCAAAAGCCCAATTGGGCTTATTATCAGGGGATGTCTTATTTTGGGGGAAACAGGGTAGCAATAGCAATAGCACTTAGACTTATATACCACTTCATAGTGCTTTTGCAGTCCTCTCTAAGCAGTTTACAGAGTCAGCATATTGCCCCCAACAATCTGGATCCTTAAGAATGTACGGTATAGATACGGGAAGCAGCAAAGAGATGAAATAAAAATTCCTGTCATGTATTGAACACAATTGGGGAACTTCTATAGAAATAGATGCAAATTGTACATTTTATTCTTGTGCGGCTCCCATTCAATGTGCCTTGCATCTTGCCCAGAACTTTGTGCCAAAAGACTCTTCAGTGCCCCATAGATGCTAGATTATGTCAATGTCCTCAAATTCAAAATGGACTCTTGTGGCACAATCACTATTTGTGATTGTAATAAGAAGGTAAAGTGTCTCTGCAACTCATCTTTTCAGACCAGTTTCTTTGGACATCTTTGACTCAGCTGTTTCAAAAGGTCACCATCTGAAGAAGCAGAAAAAATATACATCATGTTCATGAAAATAGAAAGGAAAGTCTAATTCTTTTCTGAAGTGACCATTTCCTTGAGCAGTGAGCAGTGAGCAGTGAGCAGTGAGCAGTGAGCAGTGAGCTAAAACAGATTTGTCATATGAAACTATATCAGAATAACAGAATAACAGAGTCGGACTGGACCTTGGAGGTCTTCTAGTCCAACCCCCTGCTCAATCAGGAGACCTTATACCATTCCAAATAAATGGCTGTCCAGTCTTTTCTTAAAAGCCTCCAGTGATGGAGCACCCACAACTTCTGTGTTGTACAACAGTGTTGTAGTATATACATCAGTGTTGTACATTCAATGCTGTAATTTCTGGGTTGTTCATCTGTGTTACAGCAATAATATATATCATTTAAGGATAATGGTGTGACTTCTTTCATACATACAATTTATAATTCATATTATAATATACCATGAAACCCATCCATGCCAATAGCTAAAGAATTGTCTCAGTGGCAAATATTATAACTGTGTTACCTTCACATTTTTGTTGCACTAAGTCTAAAACTCATCCCCCATAGAAAAATGTTTAAATTCTGTTTTTCTTGTTTTGAGGACAAATAGGCAAATGTTCATAGTAGTCCAATGATTAGGAGGTTCCATGATGTCTTATAAAAGTATCCCATTGTTGTAGAAAGGAAGGGTGTTAGGTTTTTTTTTACTTCTAATGGGCAAATACCAGTACTTATTATTCTTGGGGAAATAGTCCACTGCTTCTATAAGTAGGATGCGATTTATGATCCTGCCTGTATTTCCTCTGCCCCAATTTACAGCAGTCCTAAATTTTCTTTTGCCTTTTTTTGCTTTTTCTCTCTTTTCCCACCCTCTAGGAAGAAGTGCAGTATGGCTCCAGTTCCCTGGCTATGTTGACGGACACTTGGGATAAATTTGGAAATTCTAACCCGGTTCAAGAATCAACCTCTCCCAGAAACACTGAGAACAATTTGGGAAGAAAACCTTACCTTTTGGGAGTAGAGTCTTTTGCTCCAAAACTCTGGAGCGCTGAAGGCATGGGAGATTCCTATGCAGCCACTTTCCCCAATGGGAATGGATTGATGTCTCCTTCAGCAAGCCCACAAGCTTCTACCACTTACAGCAATGATTACAGTCCTTTCCCCCATTCCTTCTCAGCCTCACCCACAACTCAAGATCCTTCTTCGTTGCTGGTGCCTAAGGGGCATCCATCCCCTGATTGTCTCCCCAGTGTCTATACCTCCTTGGACATGGCACACCCTTATGGCTCCTGGTACAAAGCTGGTATCCACCCGGGCATCTCTACCAGTTCTAGCAACCCTACGGCTTCTTGGTGGGACATGCATTCCAACAGCAACTGGTTGAGTTCTCAGCCACAATCAGATGGACTCCAGGGTTCCTTACAGTCCATGCCGAGTCAGGCGCCCATCAGCCCCCAGCTACCCAGTTACACTTCTGACTTCACAACTTTGAATCCTGCTCCTTACCCTGCAGTAGGCATTACTTCTTCATCACACCTTCTCCCTTCAGGACAACATGTGCTGCCCCAAGAAATGTATAAACCTAAGCCAGTGGCCAATAACTCCTTGATGGAAGGTGGGATTGCCTTGAAGTCTGGAAGAGGGGGCTCCTTTGGCAGCACAACCGGCAGGTCCACTTGTGACTGCCCTAATTGCCAAGAACTAGAGCGGCTCGGGGCCTCGGCAGCCAGCCTGCGGAAGAAGCCGATCCACAGCTGCCATATCCCAGGCTGCGGGAAGGTCTATGGGAAAGCCTCACATCTGAAAGCCCACCTGCGATGGCATACTGGGGAACGTCCTTTTGTCTGCAACTGGCTTTTCTGCGGCAAGCGTTTTACGCGCTCGGACGAGCTGGAACGCCACGTTCGCACCCATACCCGGGAGAAGAAATTTACCTGTTTACTCTGTAACAAGCGCTTCACTCGTAGCGACCACCTCAGCAAGCATCAGAAGACCCATAATGAAATGGGAGTGGGCAAACCCCCAGAAGGTGAAGCGGAGCGAGAAGAGGTTGCTACAGGGGCTAGTTCTCCCAGCGCTGCAGCCCTTCAAGATGGCCTGGCTGGAGAGGAAAAAGATGCCACCAGCCCTGAGCAAAGCAATCTCCTGGAAATCTAATGGGTACTCTTGTGCGTGTGCTCCAGCTTGCTTACTTCGTACCATCTCCACCATTCTTCTTTTGAGTGCTTCCTGCTAAATAATTTATTTGTGGATGAAACACAACCGCTGTTGCCGTTAGCCGTTCCTCTAGCTAAGATTGTACCTTATGTAAAGCTTCCCTAACCCCAATCCAGAAGCCGAATTCAGCTGGGACCTCAGAAGGTCTATGACTTTGTGGCTAAAGACTCAAGAGGCAAAATCGGAAGCTACATCCTCTAAGGTCCCTTAAGCTGTTCAAACCAAAATAGCTACCCGCTGAGGTCTCTATGTGATCACTTGGATAATGGCCAAAACGTTGAACTCGTAATATCATGTGTAGGACTAGCCAAGTAGCAGGCTGGGCAGGACTGAAATAAATTTTTCTCAGGGTATGTATAGGAATCACTTTCCATCTCATGTAAACCCACTGAGCATATGATTCTGAGCACCTCTCCTAACTTCTGGCACCCGTAGGTGATGGGGAAAAAACAAGGGCCTTCTTTGAGATTAGAACACTGTATCTGTGCCATTGAGCGTGCCCTTGTTCCCAGACTCCAGTGCAATCCCTTACTCAGAAGATAATAGTCCAATAGGCATCTCGCAGTGAGATGGGCAGAAAACAAATTTGATAAGTATATGAATTAATAAGTTGGTTAGCTTCAGATGCTGAAAGAGTGCCTATTATAGCTTTAAGAGCTGCAAAGAAAAAAAGAAAGTTTTACAAGGAATGGCTCTTCAGGTGACTGATAGCATTGATGAGAAAAGCCACAGCTGGTAAAACTGTGTCTATTTGTCAAGCTCTTCAAGATTTGTAAGCCCTGGCAGGATCCAGATATGGAATTTTATTACTAAGCCTCCACCCTTTCTTTAAATAAACTTGGAAGCTACTGGTTAGAAATTGTTGCTTCAGTAAATATAAAGGGAACTTTTGCTATTAAAATCCCATCCTATTTAAAATTAAAAGGCTTGGTTCTGAGCAGTAGGAGGCCTTAGGTAATATTCGGAAGGGCTAATTAGCAGCCTTTTATACAGCCATCACTCTTCCATCAGTATAAATGGGGATTCTATTCTCCCTTGATTTCTGTCCATATTTTTTTGGATGCAAGTTCAGCAAAGATTGTGCAGTTGATTGGGTCATGCAGTGATCACTCCAAAGAAGATGCTGGCATTTTGCAGGTAGAATTTCTGCCTGTTCCCCTGGTTTTGTATGAATGTCACATACTATGCCAAGAGCTAATTTGGGCCTTATTTTGAATATTAGGGACATGACCTTATACAGTACAAAATGGATTGTTCCACTGAAGTGCAGAAACAGAGAAATTCTAGTGTTCTTTACTTTACCAAGGTAAAGGAAGTTGAAGAGGAAAACCAATAATTTCATAGAAGAAATAAGAAGAATAGCTCACAAGACGTCCCATATAGGTGCTACAAGGCTGTTTTGAACCTTTCTCTTCCCATATATTTAATCTAGAAATATATTTATCCTTAAATTATGATGAAAAATAAACAGAGCTGAGGAGGTGTCTGGATTCTCCAAACAGCCTCTAACCAAAGGCATCTATTTTCTGATCAGAATTGTCTGTTAATTGGGAAAGGGCTTTCCTTGTGCAAAACAGTGCCATCTGCAACTTGCTTTGTTCTTTTTAGTTGTAGCTTCATATTTTGGGGGAGAAATGAAATATTTATAATCTAAAATGCTTTTTGTTTAAAGTTCTGCTCATTTTTGATGATAATAAAAAAAAAAGATTCAGGTGGATTTGGAAGCTTGTTAATACTGGATATTTTGAGAAGCAAATTCTCAATATTTGAGTGTTCTCATTTTTGGTAGCGATCTACTTGGTTTAGCAAACCAACTATCAACAATTTAAGCGTTAGAGAAGGAAATCCCTGGCATAACCCTCTATTGTTTTGGGGCATTATTCCTTTTCAAAAGTCTAATGTCTATGGGCCTATGTGGTTAAATGCTTCCCACGTTGCTTTGATCTGCTTGCTTTTGAGCTCAGGTGAAGGCCACTGGATAGAAAAAGAAACTCACATGGTTAATTACCAACAAGAGGTCATTGCTAGAAAAAAAAATATTCTTGTGTCGAGTTCTCCCCTTCCATCTTGCAGTATTTAGGCACACTATTTCTACTGAGTTTCTGTGTGCTGTGCCTGCTTCCAACATCATTAATTGGCTTCTCAAAGGGAACCTCAAATGTGATTAACTCACAACATGGAGAAACTCTAAAGGTTTTGAGAGAGGGGAGTTACTATTAACTAGTTAATACAAAAATAGTAGTCCAGTACATTGCTTCAGAAGTGCAAATCATCACTCTCTGTTGTTTGCCTGTTCAGGCAGCTCACATGAAAGCTCATTTTTGCTTTGGATTTTGCTTATTTTTAATTTAAAAATAAATAAAAAAGTTAAGTTTGGTTGGGGGGGGGGGAAGAATGCTGAAAGAAACTGGATCCTTATGTATGGAAGTACAATCCAATCTGGTGCTACTGTACCACATTTCTAATAAAGTGGCACTTTTACTGCCTGCAAAGTTACTGCTTTTCTGGAGCCTTTGTAGCTGCTCACAAGCATGCAAGCTGGGGGAAACCTGGGGACTATGTCAACCCCCTCTACCCAATATTCAAATACACTCACATTTCCCTTCCACAACTCACAAGAATTGCAGGAGTTAAAAAGTGTGTAAGAGTAAAACAGTGAAATATATCCTCCGTCTTCTGCAATGCCCAGTCCATCCATCTGGAGCAGGGTTTCTCAAACTTCACAACTTTTAAGTCTGTGTGGCCTTCAACTCCAAGAACTCTCCAGCCCGGACTTAAACGTTCTCAAAGATTGAGATATGCTGATCTCTAGAGTGTACCTACCTACTTGAGAAAGGCAAACCTGGATGATCCTTTTAAAGAATGAGCTGACTGAACTGTGGGATGAGGCAGTTTTGTCTTGTCTTTGTAGTGGTAGCATCTTTGCCCTTGGAGTCAGTTATCTTAGAAGGGTCTAGGGAGGCAGGCGTTGCTTCTAGGGGTCACCAAGAGGCTGAGTGGGAGTCCCCTGCTTTTAGTTCCCATGGCCAAGGAGGAATTGCACTCCACAGGACAATTGCCACAAGCTGTCCTTCGGGAAATGGTGACTACTGCAGCTCCCAGCCTCCCTCCCAGATCAGCCCTTTGGAACAAAGACCTTCTGTCAGCCGGGCTTTCACAAGAGCACAATAGACTTTTGTGAGGAGACAAACTATCATCAGAAGGCAGGGCAATTACAGCCAACACCAGCCAGGCTGGACTTTTAATTCCTTGAGGTTCACTATATATTGCCATAGTTCATATTTGAGAATGAGATGTCAGTACAAGTCTAAGGCAGGTCACAAAATGGCCCCTCCACCCTCTTTTAAGAAATCCCAGTCATGTGCAGATACACCTGTTCCACTGTCTGCTTCATCTTGTCACAAGGCTGGGACAGCCCTTAGTTACTTTCTGAAGTATTAAGCCTCTCTGGCTAATAAACACCCAAAATGCTGGTAGAAGGTTGTTTTTCTAGCACAGGGTTCAGCAACCTGCGGCTCTGGAGCTGCATGTGGCTCTTTCTTCCCACTGCTGCGGCTCCCTGTTGCTGGTCTTCTCAATTGATAGGGCTTTTGGTTAGGACAGGTAGAGGAAAAAGGATGCCACGCTAGGAGGACACTCTTTGGTGGGGGAACCAGACTTCCGGTCAACAGAGGAAGAAGGACACCGCGCTAGGAGGAGACTGTGATGGGAGAACCAGACTTCCGGTCAGCTCCAGAATTGAACGGGGGCTTCCGGTTAGTACCTTTGTGGCTCTTTGAGTGTTTAAGGTTGCTGACCCCTGTTCTAGCAATACAAAAAAGAGCATCGGAATATTGGAAGTGGTGAGTGGAATCTCACATAGGAGGGCAGCTGAATGTCTCTGGGTAAGTAAGTGCAATGGAAAATCTGTTTTCAAACAGGGCATTTTTTTGAAATATAAAATTCTGGGAACAAACAGTAAGGTAGCCTTCAGTTCCTGCCTGTCAGCTTTTCAAAACCTGGCACGTCACACAGTTAGCAAGTGAATACTTAGCTAAACCAATCGTTGGCCTTGACTGGCAGGATACTAAATAAACAACCCACATTGTTTAAAGCTGTTTCAACTATTTGGTATTTTTCTTGACTTACAAAATAATAAGATACCACTTACAGGTAGTCCTCGGCTTACAACAGTTTGTTTAGTGACTGTTCAAACTTACAACATTGTTGTAAATGACAACTGTTTTTCACACTTACAACCAGTGGTGGGATTCAGCCAGTTCGCACCACTTCGGGAGAACCAGTTGTTAACTTTCTGAGCAGTTTGGTGAACTGGTTGTTGGAAGAAATCATTAGGGCAGAGAACCGTTTGTTAAATTATTTGAATCCCACCACTGCTTATGATCATTATAGTGTCTCTGAGGTCATGTGATCAAAATCCAGACACTTGATAATTGGTTCATATTTATGATGGTTGTAGTGTCCTGGGGTCATGTGATCATTTTTGCAACCTTCTGATGAGCAAAGTCAATGGGACGGTCAGATTCACTTAACAACTGTGTCACTAACATAAGAATTACAGGGATTTATTTAACAACTGGTGCAAGAAAGGTTGCAGGATGGGGCAAAATTCACTTAACACATGTCAAGAACAGAAATTTTGGGCGCAACTGTGGTTGTAAGTCAAGGACTACCTGTATATGGGACTAGGAATGTTTCACATATGTTGCCCCTGTGAAGCTGTAATCAAGTAGAACACATCTGCTATACAGGCATGTAAAAGTCTCTTGTAAAGGAAATGCAGGATGAAAATTTAACAGGAGTATAATACTAGTGTGAGCATCATCATGGTTTTATGAATTACATCTGGGAAACTAGACTGGACTTTATACAAATACTTCTGTAGTCATTCCTGCTTCCTTTCTGCAGAGTGACATTGTTCCAAGATTTCCTGGGAATAAATCTGTGAATCTCCATACTCCTACCCCAGCTAATGGGCACCCATCACCACCTACTTATACAGAGCTGCATTCTAAAAGTTGCTTATTTTAGTTGGCCGCTAACTAGGCATAACTCTGACTTGTTGGATCTTGCAGCACATAATAGGGCTCTTCGGCACTGGGCTCAAAGAGGAAAAGCGCTGAGAGAGCTAATTTAACAACTCTCCGCTACTCCTTAAACCAGCTGCATCTTTTCTCAAAATTACATGGTTAATCACGTCTGAAGCACAATCTTGGGGAAAGCTATGTTTGATTTCAGGAATCATCAACTGGTAATATAAAAGACCCTGATGTATTTCAAAACACTTTCTTCCCTTTGAGTCTGAAGCTGTCAGGCACAAAATCAAATTCACATATGTAAACTATAAATTGCTCAAGCCTATTTTACATCAGTCTTCTCAGACTGGCAGCTTACTCCTGGAAAGACTAGATAAGATTCAAAAGCATTCAAAGGAGGGAGGGGGTTTCAGACCTTCCCTCTTGTGTCTACATAAGGATTCTAGACCGATCCCCTGCTTGACCGCTCATCCCAAATGGGACAGTCCAATGGTGAAATCCAAAGTTTTTTACTACCGGTTCTGTGGGCGTGGCTTGGTGGGCATGGCAGGGGAAAGATACTGCGAAATCTCCATGCCTACCCCACTCCAGGGGAAGGATACCGCAAAATCCCCATTCCCTCCCCGCTCCTGGGGGAAGGATATTGCAAAATCTCCATTCCTACCCCACTCTGGGGCTAGGCAGAGGTGGCATTTGCCAGTTCTCCGAACTCAAAATTTCTGCTACGGGTTCTCCAAATTGCTCAAAATTTCCACTGCCGGTTCTCCAGAACCTGTGAGAACCTGCTGGATTTCACCCCTGGGACAGTCTCTCTCTAACAGAAGCACTGCACAGCCAAATGGTCACGGGCCACCATTTTAGAAAGCATCTAAGCATCCCTGCTTAGTTTTTTCAATCCTGCATAATATTCCATGAGCCCCTGTGGCAAGAACACGCTGGCAAGGCTTCATTCCATCAATATTCCTCTGTTTGACCAAGCTGGCAATTGTAGATGAATGACCAACTGAAATTATAAAAGGGATACTTTTGTTTTTAGCCATGCTTTTATGGGTTGTTGTGAGCCTCCTGGAGTCGTTTATAATGAGATTGGTGACCAGAGAAGGCCTCTAAATAAATAATCACTTGCAAAAGTAGCTTCTAAATTTGCAACTTCTAAAGCTACATAGCGCATGTTTATTAAAAGAAACCAGCCGAACTAAAATTAACTTTCCATAGTTTGAGGGTAAAATGCCCTTGCGTGGATATGATCCTAATATACTGCATCCACTCTACCAAGCAAGATACAGCCATATAGATCAGGGGTCTCCCACCTTGGCAACTTTTAGACTTGTGGACTTCAACTCCCAGAATTCCTCAGCCAGCAAAGCTGGAGTGGAGTTGAAGTCCATAAGTCTAAAAGTTGCCAAGGTTGGAGACCACCTGATATAGATGGCAATGATTTAATTCAGGAGGACAGTCTATATTGCCACTTTTTTTCTTTTAAAACAGCACTTTTTATTCATTGTATCTGCAAAGTTGACTATTATTGCGCTCATGTTTATGACAGATTGAAGGATTTGAAAGCTATTTTGCAGATAGTTTGCTGGATGCCCAGTAAAAATAACAAGTTTTTAAAAGCATTTAAAATTAGCACTGAAACGTGCGTTTCTTAGTATTGTGTAATAACTCCAAAATAGTTTTAATACTTGGAAACAGATATGCTCGTTCCAGAAGCATATGTGCTGAAAAATACAGAGAGGAAAAACAAGTTTAGTGCTCTGTCCCAGATTGTTTGTAAAGATTAAATGCTGCAGATGAAAAGGCATCTACCAAAACAGTAAGTTCCTCCGGATGCATCACTGCCCAACTCAAAAGTTAAAAGTCTTTTTATATTGCAAAGGCAATTATGTTTGCGGATTAGGTTGAAAAAAGCCGAGGTGTTGTTTGTTTTCTTTTGCTTCTGTTGTATTGGCAGTGCCTAGTGCTTCCAGGCAAGGCTTTTATTGTACAAGTGCCCAACCTCATTCACTAAATGTTATGTAGACAGATGTTCAGCTTAAGGATCTCTTGAGTTATCCCATGTTTTCCCAGACTTTATGTCAGTTTTTTTTTCTTTCTGCAGACACTCAGGTAAAGAGGAAAAGACAAGATGGCTAACTTCACCCATTGCACTAAACCTTAATAAGACTTGTTTGTGTTGAGCTCACTATATTGTACAAATCCAGCCAACGGTGGTTTATTCATACGCAGTAGCTTAGCGTGAATCCTGTTGGTAACAGCACAGTATCTTGCGATTCAGTACACCAGGAGTGCTCTATTTCTCTGAAAAATGGTAAAAAAGGAAAGCAATGATTGAGCAATGAGATTTTGAGAACTCCTCTAAAAAAGGGGGATGAGCAAAGCACAATTACGTTCCTATATTGATTTGTTCCTTATATTGATTTATATTCTATTATATATTTATATTATATCTATATTGATTTGTTCGCTTGCTCCTGGGGAGGAAAGCTATGGCAAATCTAGATAGCTTACTAAAAAGCAGAGACATCACCCTGCCAACAAAAGTGCGTATAGTCAAGGCTATGGTTTTCCCAGTTGCAATGTATGGCTGTGACCATATGAAAGGCTGAGCGCCAAAGAATCGAGGCCTTTGAACTATGGTGCTGGAGAAGACTCCTGCGAGTCCCTTGGACTGCAAGGCAGTCAAACCGGTCAGTCCTAGAGGAGATCAACCCTGACTGCTCTTTAGAAGGCCAGGTCCTGAAGATGAAACTCAAATACTTTGGCCACCTAATGGGAAGGAAGGACTCACTGGAGAAGAGCCTAATGCTGGGAAAGATTGAGGGCAAAAGAAAAAGGGGATGGCAGAGAATGAAGTGGCTGGATGGAGTCACTGAAGTAGTCGGCGTGAGCTTAAATGGACTCCAGAGGATGGTAGAGGACAGGAAGGCCTGGAGGAATGTTGTCCATGGGGTCACGATGGGTCGGACATGACTTCGCAACTAATAACAATTGATTTGTTTTATTCCTTGTTGAATAAGCCATAATGGCCACATCGATGCATACTTAAGTCTGTTAACTAAGCCAAGCCCAAACCACATTATGGCTTAGTATGATATACGAACTCAGCCTTTGTCATTGCAATGCCATATGTGGAGGCACCCAATCTTAAATATTATATTGCATCAGCTCTAAACCAAACATGTCTTTTTTTTTTCATTGAAAGCACACTGACCTCACTTTGTTTCTTGAATACAGGAAGAGCAGGGATTGATTAAAAAGCTGGCAATACTAGACATAGCTATGTGGGCAAACTTTTGGTGACCAAGGGCTATTTTAATATTCAGGGAGGCAATTACCACAAAGTGACAAGGCCACATCATACACGTGGGTGGGACAAGGTTTAAGGGGGAGAAATTTAGAGGTTTTCTGCTTTTTAAATGTGAAATGCCTACATTAGAAGTTATACTATAGTTTTCATGATTTTTCCACCTTAGAATGGCAGAAGATGTGCCTTGTTTTCCACAATCGGGGCCAGAGGACTTCAAGAACCTCAAAAAAGAAAAAAAAAGGCAGAGGTATATTTTGGGTTTAATGATTAACCCACCCCAGCTAAGTACACTGCTCAAAAAAATAAAGGGAACACAAGCAGAAGACATCCAAGATCTAAATGAATGAAATAGCCTTATTAAATACTTTGTTCCTTACATACAGTAGTTTTGTGTTCCCTTTAGTTGTTTGAGCAGTGTATAAACTACTGTATGTAAAGGACAAAGTATTTAATAAGGCTATTTCACTCATTCAGATCTCGGGTGTCTTCTGCTTGTGTTCCCTTTATTTTTTTGAGCAGTATATAATCAAAACATAGGAAAAGGATACCCTCCTTCCAGACATCATTTTTTCTGCTTTTCCTTCTTCTTTTTTCTTTTTAATTGCGCAACAAGATAAAAAAAAATAGAATACAGAGCTGGTTGGGTTAAAAAATAAAGAAAAATGCAAAAAGAAAAAAAAACCTTTGGGAGCATACATATACTACAAGGATGCATGCAACAGGTAAAGAAATAAATACAGATTTTTTAAAAAAAAATCAGTATTTGATTTCTATCAGGACAATATTATGGAACCATTGTTAATGTGTCTTAATGATATTCATATCTAAATCATCGTATCCCTAATTTGTATGGTTTTTGTTATGTCCTTATAAGGACATCCGGCCGGGGATTGGTTAATCCTCCGGGCGGGAAAGTTAAACCGCTGTCATTGGACGGCTGGTCTGCCGGAGCGCTATAAAAAGGGCTCCGGCAGCACAGCCGTTCGTCTGTTCTGACTTAGTTAAGAGCTGAATTAAACTTGTTGAACAGACCCCGCTGGTCTTGTCTTCTTTCCTGCGCCTGATCTAACACTGGCGACGAAGGATTTGAAAAGAACCGCCACGCGGAGCTAAGTCACTCATCGAGAATTTCTCACTGAGCTGAAGTCACTGAAGATGGAGGCGTCACAAGCCGCGATGGCTCCGATCTCCAAATTCGACCCCAGAGTGGAGAAATGGACCTCCTATCTGGTTCGTTTCCGCCAGTTTCTGCGGGGAAACAACTACCAGGACCTCTCCGATGAACGGAAACGAGCCCTGTTCCTAGCGCATTGCGGCTCCGAGGTGCTGGAGATGGCCATCGACCTCGTATCCCCAAGGAACATCGAGGAGATGTCTTGGGCCGATCTGCAAGACGTGCTGAAGGAGCACTACGCTCCCACTGGAACTCCCATTGCCAACAGATTCACCTTTCAACAAAGGAATCAGTTGGAAGGGGAGCCCATCAAGGACTTTGTGGCAGCTCTGCGACAACTCGCGTCAAACTGCGAGTTTGACAACGTTGAGAACGCCATCAGAGACCGCATTGTCTTCGGCATGAGGGACATTGGACTGCAACGTAAGTTCCTCAGCCGAAAGAAGATTGCGTTGAAAGACGTCGTTGAGGAGGCAATCGCAGCCGAAATCTCAGAAAAGGCGGCTGCCGCCATGAGTAGGGCTAAAGGGGTGCACAAATTGCACCGCCAACCCAAGAGCTCGTCTGAGGAGTCGTCTGCCAGCTCCTGCTCCGACGACGAAATGGCCGTTCACAAGGTTTCCCGCCAAAACCGTCGCGAGCGCACACAAGATGGCGCCCGGATCGAGCCCTGCGGCAGCTGCAAAGGAAGCCATGCCAGAGCCAAGTGCCGTTGGAGAGACGCTATCTGCCGACGCTGCAACAAGCGGGGGCACATCGCTGAAGCCTGCAGGGCCGAAGCACCTACCCCGGGTCCGTTTCCCCCCGGCTGGGGCGAGAAACGGCAAGACAACCAGAGACCATCCAAACGGTCCTCTGCCAGGTCTCAGCAACGAGGCGGCGGCTACGCGGCGGTCAGATCTGAGCAGCTGTCCTCCGGCATCCACACCATTGACGATGCGGCCGCAAAGTTCCATGCCACCGTAATCGTGGAGGGAACACCCTGCTCTATGGAGGTTGATTCGGGATCGAACTACTCCATCATGGACTGGCACCAGTTAAAGCGCCTGAAACCGGGCATCTCGAAGAAAGACCTCAAGCCCCTACGGGCCCGTCTTGTCGATTTCGGCGGCAACCCTGTTGAGATCCTGGGGAGGACTTCGCTCCGGGTCACCTACCACGACTTCCAGGGCGTCCTACCCATCACTGTCGTGGGGCGAAACCGCCCGAGCCTGCTGGGGATGGAGTGGTTCGAGCCATTGGGGCTGTCTATCAGCGGGATCCACCAAATTCGTAGGGACGAACTCGACGCCATCATCGAAGAGTTCAAGGAAGTCTTCGATGGTAAGCTGGGGAAATTTGTGGGGAAACCCATTTCCTTCAATTTGGACAAAAATGTCACCCCAATTAGGCTTAAGCCCCGCAGGGTTCCGTTCGCCCTGAGGCCCAAGGTCGACGCCCAGATAGATAAGCTTGTCGCCCAGGGGGTCCTGGAACCGATCGATCATGCTGCATGGGAGACCCCCATTGTGACCCCGATGAAGCATGATGGGTCTGTGCGCATCTGCGCCGACTATAAGTGTTCCATAAATAAGGCCCTCCAGCAGAGCGCATATCCGGTTCCAGTGGTGCAACATCTGCTGCACTCACTTGGGAGCGGATCAATATTCGCGAAATTGGACCTGGCCCAAGCTTACCAGCAATTGCCAGTGGATGAAAAAACTGCGGAGGCACAAACCATTGTCACCCATAGAGGGGCCTTTAAATGCACGCGCCTCCAATTTGGGGTCAGCGCAGCCCCAGGTATTTTTCAATCATTTATGGAACGCCTTCTTCAAGGCATTCCAGGGGCGGTCCCTTACTTCGATGATGTCTTGATCTCCGGCCACTCCAAAACCCAACTACTTGAGCGACTGCGCATGGTTTTACAGCGGTTCAAGGAGAAGGGTTTGAGGGTCAGGAGGGACAAGTGCATCATCGGGGTCCAGGAAGTCGAGTTCCTGGGTTATCTCATTGATAAGAACGGCATTCACCCCACTAAATCTAAGGTTAGGGCTATCCATGAAGCTCCAGCCCCCCAAAACAAGACGGAGCTTCAGGCGTTTCTGGGACTACTGAATTTTTACAGTGTTTTCCTGAAACAGAAAGCCTCCGTGGCTGAACCGCTCCATCGCTTGCTGGGGAAGGCGGTTTCCTGGAGGTGGGGGAAGGAAGAGGAAGCAGCATTCAGAGCTGTCAAGAACCTGCTTTCTTCCGAGAGTGTCCTCATCCAATACCACGAGACACTTCCCCTGCTATTGACTTGCGACGCATCCCCCTACGGCATCGGAGCAGTCCTCAGTCATCAATTCCCGGACGGGAAGGAAGCACCCATCGCCTATTTCTCGAAGACGCTGTCCAGCGCCGAGAGAAATTACAGCCAGCTGGACAAAGAGGCCCTGGCCATCGTTGCGGGCGTCAAGCGCTTCCATGAGTATTTATATGGACGGAGGTTCACGGTCATCACAGACCACAAGCCCCTGCTGGGCCTTCTGTCAGGAAGCAAGCCCACACCTAACTATTCATCGCCCAGGATGACACGCTGGGCAATTTTTTTGGCCGGGTACTCTTACGAACTTTGCCACAGGCCGGGCAGTAACATCAGCAACGCTGACGCCTTGAGCAGATGCCCGTCAAAGGACTTAGTGGAGGACCCTGCCCCCACCCTGGGACTGCATCACATCGATGGCGACCTGGCTTGCCCAGTCACATCCGCAGACGTCGCGGCACTAACCCGGAAAGACCGGACTTTGAAGCAAGTGATGTCTTGGGTGCTGCGCGGCTGGCCTGCGGGACCGTTGACCGACGACTTCAAGCCGTTTGCAAAGAGGCAGCAGGAATTGTCAACCATGAAGGGCTGCCTACTGTGGGGTGACAGGGTTGTGGTTCCCCAGGCTTTGCGCCTAAAGACATTGGAGACTTTGCACAAGGGGCACCCTGGCATCGTGCGCATGAAGGGACTGGCACGGAGCTACGTCTGGTGGCCATCACTGGACAAAGACATTGAGAACTGGGTCTCCAGATGTGATCCGTGCCAAGAAGTCCGCCCCGCCCCTCCTCAAACGCCTATTGCGGAATGGGAAACACCAAGCAACCCGTGGGCGCGAATACATATAGACTTTGCGGGCCCAATGCAAGGGAAGTTCCTGTTAATAGTGGTGGACGCATTTTCCAAGTGGCTTGAGGTCATTCCCCTGGCATCCATCACTACTGAAGTCACCATTAGAGCCCTCCGGCGACTATTCGCTACCCACGGGCTGCCGGACATCCTTGTTTCCGACAACGGCCCGCAGCTGACCTCGAAACCAATGGAGGAGTTCCTGGCCAGTTTGGGCATTCGCCATGCCCTCTCTGCCCCCTACAGACCGGCTGGCAACGGACAAGCTGAGAGGATGGTGAGGTTCACTAAAGAGGCCCTTGCCAGGATGGGACCGGGCGATTGGCAAGAGAAGATCGACAACTTCCTCTTGATACAGCATATTACGCCGCATGCCACCACTAGAAAGAGCCCGGCCGAAATGCTGATGGGCAGGAAGCTGAGGTCACCCCTGGACCGACTTCACCCCCTGTACCACTCCGAGGTCACCGCAACCGCGAGCCGCCCCCTCCGAGCCTTCGCTGCAGGAGATCCGGTTTTCGCACTTAATTTCCACGGCCTGCCGAAATGGCTTAAAGGGAGAATCGAGAGCACAACCGGCCCGAAGTCCTACACTATTGAACTGCAAGATGGAGTGGTCTGTAGACGTCACATCGACCAACTCCGGAAGCGGTGGGAAGGGGATGGCGAAAACCACCCTGACGAGGTAGGACAACAACACCCCTACAAGGCAGGCCAAAACCACCCCGACGAGGTAGGACAACAACACCCCTACAGGGCAGGCCAAAACCACCCCGTTGAGGTAGGGCAACGCCACCCGGGCAGGGCAGGACAACACCACCCTTGTGAGGTAGCCCTGCAACACCCAGTCGAGGAAGGGCCGTACCACCCCAACATGACCGGCCAGCCAGCAGACCAGCTACCGTACTGCAACTGCCGAGTAGACAGGGGACTCCACGGCAACGAAAACTCACGCCTCCCCGGCAAGGCGGCCCAACGCCACCCCAACGGCAGGGAACTCCAGGGAACGCCAGTAGACCGGGACATGCCCAACCGAGAGGGCCAACAACGACCCGGTGAGGGAGGCCTACGACACCCCTGCATGCAAGAACTACACCGCCCGTCTGAAATCTTCCGTCCAGCTGACCCCCGTCCCAAGCAACAACGACCCGACCAGGTCGACCTGCACCACCCAGACAGGGTCGACCAGCACAAGTCTAAAAGATACGGACAATTTGCAAAAAATACAAATAACCCAAGGGACTTACCGGCCCACGACGATCGGCACCCAGGACAGGGAAGAGACCAACCGGACCAGCAGATATATTCCAACAGCGGGTCGGGAGGCGGCACACCGGAGCCGGTACCTGCAACGACCACTTCGCAGCCCAGCAGCAAGGCCGGAGGCGCACAGACAGGGCCGGCACCTTCAACGACCCAGCGGCAGGCATCCCAGGGGCGAGGGTCGGAGGACACCGGAGCAGCCACCTTCCAGACGGACGACGGAGAACAGAATGAACTGCGCAGGTCGAGCAGGGCTTCCAGACGTCCCGCCTACCTGCGTGACTACGTTTGTTGATTGACACGAGCTGAACCATGTTTCATCTAGGGGGGGAGGAGTGTTATGTCCTTATAGGACATCCGGCCGGGGATTGGTTAATCCTCCGGGCGGGAAAGTTAAACCGCTGTCATTGGACGGCTGGTCTGCCGGAGCGCTATAAAAAGGGCTCCGGCAGCACAGCCGTTCGTCTGTTCTGACTTAGTTAAGAGCTGAATTAAACTTGTTGAACAGACCCCGCTGGTCTTGTCTTCTTTCCTGCGCCTGATCTAACAGTTTTCCCATTATTTAATTTTTTTTTAGCCAAAGCAACTTCCCACACTTTAAAATACCACTCATTTAAAATACATGATAGATGTACTTTTAATTTTCCATTGTTTTGCAAATAAGATACATGACAGCTACAAACGAGAATCATATACCTTTACTGTATTATTTTTTTT
>WNWU01000036.1:7353064-7375730 GCA_012654045.1 Ptyas mucosa
CTTCACTGTATTATTTTTTTTATAAATAACTCTAAGTAAGGAACATACATAATACTACTTCTTCCTCCTATTTTCTTACAGCAGTTTCCTCTGCTGTATCAGTTTATGTTTTAATAAATATGGATAATTAGGCCAGTAGTGAATTTTATTATTTTGAGAGGATTTTTGAAATTTCTTCAAAGACCTTTGACTCAAGGGAATACAAGCTGAACTGTTACTCTGTTAATTAATCAAAGATGTTATATATGTACTAGTTAACACATGTTGCATCCCCGACTTTCAAACCATTATTCAGTGATATTCAGCCACTTTTGATTTGCTGCCAAAGAATCTGGAGCATGGATGGTGAAACTTTCAAACGTAACATGTCAAATTCGGAAACTCCAGATGTGTCACTTGCATCTTAACAAAACGAAAGAGAAACAAATCTCTCCCCTTCTAGGCCACCCTTAACTGTGGCACTTGGCAACAGCACTGAGGCTGAGCCTGAAATAGAGAACCAGGCCTTGACTTCATCCTGGTCCCATCACTGCCATCAAAAAGTCTGTCTCACGCTGCCTCCCAGAGTGTGTAAGCCTGGGGAACAGCATGATCGTCCCCTTGGCCCAGCACTTTCCAGGATCTGCCACACACCGCTTACTGTTAGGCAGAGTTATCTTTCTGTTGACAGGCCCCTGAGGCTTACCAGGCTGCTTCAGGTTGCATGAGGCCTTCTGTCAGGCACGGGAAGCCAAAAATGACCCGAGTAAGAGCAAAAAGAAGTTTCTTATTGTATGTTCGTCCATAGACAAAATCTTGCCAGACTAAAGCATGCTCTGCATAAGTATCTGAAAAATGCAAGAAGAAATTAGAGAAGTTCCCTTCTGGGCCGCTTCTTGTATAGCAACGATTCAAGCCTGACATTTCTCTTTATTCTTCCCTTTTGTAAATTCAGTCCCAGATTCAACCACACCTTTTGTTCTTGAAGCGGCTTCAGAGAATAGTCTTCTCCAGCCTCTGCAGACTTAAAAAAAATAGCGCAAGAACAGGTCGTACTTTCAAAAATAGTTATGGTCAGACGTTGGTGAATGCTGGTGTGTCACTCGAGACGCGTGTCTTAGATTTCTAATTCCCTGATCTAGAGATTTGTCACGCATCACCTATTCAAAAATTACTTGCCCCTTGTCTACTTGAACTTAACAATGTTTAATTTACAGTAGAGAGAGGGCAACTTTTAGTAGACAAAGGGTCAGGTTTGCTGGCTTTAACATTAACAGAGCACACATATCACACACATTGTTGGAGGGAGTTGTTTAAGTCTCTTTGTGTTTTTCTCCTATGATCAGGGTTACCATCTTTCCAGGTCTGTCCAAGAGATTCTAGTTTGTAGCTTGTTGATCTAGGTTGAACCACAGAACTCCATCCTCTACAGTGGGATGAACAACAAGTCTTCTCATCATAGCATGCAGCCTCCCCCCCCCAACACCTTCCACACATATACCTATCAGCTGAAAATTACAGGGATGTTGTGCAGGGAGGGAAACTCCTGTGTATTGCCCAAATCCTTACGCCAGTTGGATTGTATGATGCTATGTGGAGGAGACTCCCAGTGTGCCATATGCTTCCCCACCACCACCACCAGTGCAACTCACAACAACACACATCCTCCTTGCCTCATGAGGCTGTGTTGCGAGCAGAAGGGAGACTCCTTCTGCACAGCAGAAAAATTGGTTGGAACACTAAACCAGTGTTTAAAAATAGTCTTCCTAGAAACTAATGGGATGGAGGGTTTGTATGGTCTCCCAAGACCCTCTTTGCACAGATCACTTTTTAAGAAGCCTATCTTTAAATACAGCTTTCATGTTCTCAAGTCTCCAATCAAACACAGGAGAGATCTTAACTGGGATATGCCCACAGAGGATTTACCCTCCAATTTTCAATCTCAAAATAGTAAAACACTATGCTGTCAGTTTTCAGCAATCACGGACAGAAGTGGCTCCAGGAGCTATTAAAATACATTCTGTCAAGATTTCAAAATTAAAAATAGAAACATAACTCCAATAGTACAATGCAGTTTTTGGCTCCTTCTACCCCGCATCCTAGTAAATATTCTGTCTTTCAAATCCAGAACACCCTGCATACCTATAGATTCAACAAAAGACAATAAAAATGATAACATTGTTGAAGTGCTTTCCTGAATCCCAAAATCAGGCAGTGAATTATACCACCATAAACTACAGTGCCCTTACTTCTGATCGCTATAAGCAGAAGGCTGATTTTTACATAGGACAAGTTAATGGTTGGTTGGTTGGTTGGTTGGTTGGTTGGTTGGTTGATTTTCACTTGGCAAAACATGAATTGCTTCCTGAAAGTATGATGTGGTGGGTTGGAGAGATAGATGAATGCAATGGAGTACTTAGAATGTCTGAGTTAGAGGTTTGTCAAGTTGTCTGACTAACAAGACAAAGTGCTTGTTACTGGAGGGCTTTTTCTGAGTAGAATGCTTCAGAAAGACCATTAAACCTGTGTCCAGAAACAGCCTGGCTAACAGATCATAGTTATGGAGGAGGGGTGCTCCATTTGCAACGAGACTGCGAGAGCCTACCAGTGCCACCTCACTATCTTGTACTAAAATAATAAAAACAGTGAAACTCCTTCTCAGTAGAAACAGTGGAAAATCTGCAATATAGGCAACACAAGTAGCTAAACACAGCTGACAGAGCCCTGCTAAAATTGACCTTCTGTGCATCACCTCTGCACAGATGTTTTTTAAACCCTGGTCTGGAGCTTTTTTAAAAGGGAGGGGTGTGTGCTGGTAACAGCCTAAAAACGAGCAATAGAAGCTGAACACTTCAGCAATAAAATGAGCAATAGAAGCTGAACACTTCAGTATAGAATACTTGGGTAAAAGGTTGCTTTTTGTAGAGTTTGATCAAATGCATGAAAGAGAGTTCAATGAGGCTTTCGTCCAAAGAAATGCATACTAGGATTGCAACCTTAAATGAAATAACAGAAGCAGACAGCATATATTCTGTTTGCAAATTGGCATCAGTTTAGGGAAAAATGAATTCCTTCACCACCTCACCCACCTTCTAACCATTGGCATGTAATAATGTCTTTAGATATTATCAGGAAAATACATTCATAATTTCTTCCTTGTGATTACATAGACAACTTGACCAATTTAGCTAAATTTGGTCCAGTGAATCACTCTGATGCCAAAGATTTTACACACATGCAGTGACATCATCACACAAATGCCACTATTATATTCTTGCTTCCTGACATCTGATGAAAGTTGATAGGTTGTGGCATTTGTAGGATGGTGTTGTTGGAAGAAATGTCCATCTGGGTTCAGTTCCACATGGGAACTGAAAGACACTGGAAACACGGAGAGTGCTTGAAAAATGGTTTAATGGTGGACAGGACCACATGGTTTTCCTGGGCAAAAAAGCAGAGAGAGAGAGAGAGAGATTATACCCTCTGTTGGGCTTTGAATTTGAGCTTGTATTCTGATTGGTTGTCAGACTCCCATGGGGCCATGCAGGGGTAACTTTGTAGGTTGTCTTTTGAGTCTCAGGCTTGGTTGAGCCTTGCTGGGTGGATGCAATCTCCCCAGGTGCCATGTGGTGAGTTCTGTTGCTAGATGGGTAGAAGGCTAATCCTACCTTTGTTGGATCTTGGGTGAGGGCATTTGCTTATGAATAAACCTAGCTATCTCTTTATCTCTTAAGTGCTGACATCTGTTGTGGGCTATTGAGGAGGGTGGGGGATATTAAAAGTGAGTCTGCATCTTGCCTAAAAAACATGTTTCTCCATTTCTCATCCAGGGAGGTATAATATTATGCCTTTTTAATATTTCCTAGAATATTTCATTTTTCTAGGAGAGGGTGGGTGCTAACTTCCTACAGTGTTATCACACGTTTTAGTTATTTGCCTCTCAATGGATGCCCATTGGATGCTTTCCTTCTCAAGTATTGCTCAAGTATTGCTCAAGAAATAGTAAACCCCTCAATTTCTGAATATACATAACCAAAGAAGAGAACTGAACTTTCTTATTTTATTATTAACAGGATTGTTTGCTCTTTCCTCCTAAATGATTGCAAAAAGTAAATGCTTCCAAAATTGGAGGAAATTAAATTTTCCATTGGTAAAATTGACAAAATGAACATGTCCAGAAGAAGCTCTCTACAGGGAAAGAAAATAAAACCAGAGTCTGGATAAACAGTTGTTTAAATTCATTCATTTCAGAGGATCCTGGATTTTTCTCCAGGGTAGAGTTTGTTCAGTGAAAAATGGTGAGTTCTGAGAAATTCACTGCAATTGATAGATTTCGGATTTAAAAGCTATATTCAACTATTCTGCTACCAATTGTAACTTTAAGCCAGGGATCAGCAACCTGTGGCTCTGGAGCCGCATGTGGCTCTTTCACCCCTCTGCTCAAAATATGCGTCACAACAGCCAATGTGTGACAACTGCCGGCACACAATTTATTGAGCTTTTCAACCCCCGGTAAGCAAACCATGGATAAATCCAAGAAAAGAAAAATTTCATAAGAAAACAGAACATTTAATTCAACTACATATGCTAGCTTTGTGACCACTCAAGAAATAGTCAGGCACGGGAAGGGTTTTGTGGCTCCTGGTATTTTCTTTCCTGTGGGAAACTGGTCCAAATGGCTCTTTGAGTGTTTAAGGTTGCAGACCCCTGCTTTAAGCCATCTTCTGCCTTCAAAAGGGGAAGGATTTTTTTTTTTAAAAAAAGGAGCTGAAAGTGTACCCAAAGTAGATTGGGTGCTCTTCCTGGTATTTGTGGATGTTTCAGTGGTTCCGTGGACAAGGCAGATTAAAGAAACTGCAAAAGTATGCAGAAGAAAATATTTTTTAAAAATGATCTTCTGTCTCATTATAAATGTGGCTTTGGTCAAGATTTACATAGGCCCAGAGCCTGGAGCTGCCTCCAGCCATCAAGAGCAATCCTCAAGCCAGTTCTCAGTCTGGAATCTTAAAGGAGAAGTAATTACCATATTTTTCAGAGTATAAAACACTCCGGAGTATGAGGCGCACCTAGCTTTTTTGGTGAGGAAAAAAAGAAAAAGAAATCTGTCTCTGCCTCCCAGCAATTTTGCCTGGTTGCAGCAAACAGCAAATAGCCTGCTTTACTTTCATTTTTGTTTTCAGCATAGCTTGATTACAAAGTACAAGAGTACTTGTACAAGAAAAAAAAAATCTGCTCCCAGCAATTTACTTCTTTGCAGCAAGCAGCAGAGGCCCCCGCAAAATAGCTGAGATCCAAGGGACAATCAACTTGTGCTAATTAGGCTGTGCTGAAGCTGAAATGGGCTGTTTCTTCTTGCTGCTTACTGCAAGGAGGTAAATTGCTGGGAGGCAGAGGCCAAAGGGGCCAGTGGGTAGACAGGGCTACATTCGGTGTATAAGATGCACCTAAATTTTCAACCCCTTTTAGGGGGGGAAAGGTGCATCTTATACTCCGAAAAATACGGTAGTTTCACAGATTGAAATCCCTGAGAGATACCTCCGTGAAGTCCAATTTCCTGCTTTTGGTAGGTACATTTCAACCCTCGTGGAGAATGACTCCTTGCAAGTTAATAACTGAAGAGAAAGTAAACTCTGGAGAGTTGGGTGTGCTCACAGTTTAAGAGCTTTAGTTTAAACTATAATGGAGCAAACGTTTAAGCGCTGATGGATTTCATAGGGTATCAAAAAGTAAGAGAAGCTGCAGCTAAAATGTTTCAGATGAGGGCAAATCAAGGACAGAGTCATGGCCAGTCATGACACTACTGTGATTTGATTCAAAATATGTCAGTTACCTTGGCTGCAAAGCTTAGAGCACTGCTGAAAGATATGCTCAAAGGCTCAAGTACTCAGACAGCACGCTATTCTGCAAAAAAACAATCGGATATAAAGATGTTTATTTAGCCTTCAACACATATCTTTCAGTAGCTTTCAACTGTGGGATATTCTGCACATTACGTTTCAAATGTCTCTCCTTTTGTTTATTTTTTAAAAAAATAAGATTGGGATGTGAAACAGGATCTGGGCACAGCATGTGGGGAGTTGCTATTTTTTTTTTTTAACTCACCTCCATATGCCATGTTCCCAACAAAAATATCGCACACTATGCTCAAAGCTGTTTTTGGCGTCAACAGAGGCTTTTTGGAACAAATGCCAGCTTCCGAGATTGGGGGGGGGGACGACAATTTTCGTTTAGATGAGGGAATATTTTAAAAAGCTTTCCACAAATGCAACCACGATTTAAAGAAAGACACACGTCCAAAAACAAAATGTCCAAATTTCATAAAAAGCTGGATCCAGTGGTGAAATCCAAATTTGTTTACTACCAGTTCTGTGGGCGTGGCTTGGTGGGCGTGGTGTTGCTTGGTGGGCATGGTTTGGTGGGTGTGGCAGGGGAAGGATACTGCAAAATCCCCATTCCCACCCCACTCCTGCGGGAAGGATATTGCAAAATCTCCATTCCCACACCACTCTGGGGCCAGCCAGAGGTGGCATTTGCCGGTTCTCCGAACTACTCAAAATTTCCGCTACCAGTTCTCCAGAACCTGTCAGAACCTGCTGGATTTCACCCCTGGCTGGATCCCTTACTATTTTAGGATCTTCCCTGTTAGAATGTTTGCAGATGTGACTTGAGAGAAGGGTTCTAAAAGACTTGGTTGCTGACATTTTTGGGAGGGGGTGGAATGTTAACCTCCTTTCTTTTAAAAATATGTGGTGGCAGCTAGGCTGCTGGTTGCGCAATATTGGAAGAAGGACTCTTTGCCTACTATTGAAGAGTGGATACTGAAAGTAGCGAACTTAGCGGAAATGGCGGAAATCTCAGCGTATTTGAAGGATTATTCACAAGAAAGATATATATCAGAATGGAGAAGATGGATTGATTATATTCAAAATAAGTATCAAAATATCAAATAGCCTATGAATGAATGTTAAATCTTAGATGTATTATGTTATCCATAGCGGAGTTAAGGTTTTAAGGGGGGATTTGTTAGCTTAAGGATAGTTAGTTTAATTTAGCTCATGATTGCTAATTGAAATACCCTGTATTTTGCTCTGGGAAGTCTGGGGGGGAGGGTAGGAAGGGATGTTGGGGAGGTGGGGGGGAGGGAAAAGGGTAGGGGGAATATTGGTGGAAAAAATTTTATGTGTGTAAAACTTTTTAATAAAAAAAAAATATGTGGCACAGATTTGGCAGGTGATATTTTTCCGGCATGGAGAACTCATGTTAAACTCTTTGTTCATCAGCTTTTAAAGGCACAAGAGCCTTGCTTGAACAAACGGTGACATGAAGGACTGTAATAAAATGCAAAATTAGAACAGTCAACTGTTTATAATATGCTGTACAGCAATGCAGGAGGCTCCCCCGCATTAAGCTAATTCTGCTTTGTGTGAAATCTTGTGTGTCTTTCTTGCATTTATTAGCACCCGACTTAAAAGGATGATATTGCATTCATGTTGCAGATGTTCTGAGCTGTTTGTTATTTGGCGGTATCATGTGGAGCTTTTATTACCTTCTTCTCTATACTGAACAACACAGAGAAACAAAACTTACGAATGGCTTTTTACCAAGAAGAAAAATTAAGGCTGGACAGGTTTAACACTGTCATCCCCTGCATTAATACTCTAAATAGTAACCATGCTCCTTTTTTAACCATGATACTTGACCATTTAACAGCATTTCCGTAGTCTAAGACTGCATGCGCCCCCATGTGTTAAATTCAAGAATAATAAAATCCCTTTCAGACATTTCAGAGATAATAGAACACTCTCTACCCATTAAACTAAGTAAAATTTACCCTGGCTAGGTAATTAGAGGATGCAACTTAATTATTTCTTTTACATGATGTTTGTTTTAATCCACTGGCTTTCAACTAAACAGGTATTAATTTGAATTGTGCATGCACTCTTTCATTAGGGCAACCATGTGTGGTTGAACCATCTATTCAGACACCAAGAGATGACAGAAATATTTTTGTTGTCACCTTGTTAGGAAGAAATATCCTTCTGGGTTCAGCTCCAAGTGGGGAAAAAGACACTGGAAACATGGAGACTGTTTGGAAAGATGGTTTAATGGTAGACAGGATCACATGGTTTGAGTTCCTGAACAGAAAAAGGGGCAAGATACAGCCGGTTTTATGCACTCTTTGGCTATGAACTTCCTGGGGCCCAGAAAGAGTATCCTGATTGGTTGTCAGATTCCTAGGGGGTGGGGGTCTTAGCTAGCCTTGCTGGTTGATGTAATCTTCCCAAGTGCCATGTGGTGAGTTTCTGTTCCTAGATGGGCCCCATTGTGTTGCAGATGATGGTCCTTTGACAAAGGATTGGGTTTCTGCCTCTGGACCATTGACAAAAGGTGGGGGGCAGGAAGGAGTCCTGGTAGCGCAGTGGACTAATTCACTGTTATTAAGATCAGCTGCTTGCAATTACTGCAAGTTCAAATCCCACCAGGCTCAAGGTTGACTCAGCCTTCCATCCTTTCTAAGGTAGGTGAAATGACGACCCAGATTGTGGGGGCAATAAGCTGACTTTGTATAAATATACAAAAGTATGAAGGCTATTGCTTAACGCACTGTAAGCTGCCCTGAGTCTCCGGAGAAGGGCGGCATATAAATCAAATAAAAAAAAAAAGGTGGGAGCTGCTTTGTCTTTAAAACATGCTTTTCCATTTCTCATCCAGGGAAACATAATATTCTGCCTTTTTAATATTTCCCAAAATATTTCATTCTTCTAGGAAAGGGGTGGGTGCTAACTTCCTACAACCTAAAGGTCTTTAAGATGTTGGTAGTCCAAATGTGGAAACCTGAACTGTACATCTTTTGAAGAAGGAAGTAGGAAGAGAGAGAGAGAAAAAAGAGAGAGAAAATGCACCGGCAGGCAGACAATGGGTTGCAACAATTGAACCCGTGAAGCTCAATGGCTATTAGCTTTGATGGCAAGTGTGACTGTCTCTAAGACCATCTGGTGGGCTTCATTGTGCCATTGATTGATCACTATGGGAACACACAGTTGGATTAGATGAGTCTAATCCAGGGGTGGGTTCTAAATTTTTTTACTACCGGTTCTGTGGGTGTGGCTTATTTTGTGGGCGTGGCTTGATGGTCATGTGACAATTATTTAGGATTTAGCAGAGATCCTGGTCTACCAGGCTTTTAACTGCTTGCAGAGCTGTACCGATCTACCCATTTATTTTTTGCAGGCACTGGTCTACTCATTTATTTTTGCAGGCACCGGTCTACCCATTTGTTTTCTTTTAACACTGATCAGCTGAAGGGCGGCCCTTTGAAGCCCCGCGGCAAGAGTTTAAACAGTTTTTTTCCCTCTAGCCATCAGCTGGGACTCAGGAGGCAGCAATAGATTGGGGGTGGGGCCAAATAAAAGGTAAGAATAACACAAGGGTGGGGGGGCGCGGGGGGCGGGGGGGGGCAGAACCAGTTCGGTGACGTCATATCGTGACCGCTACCGGCTTGGGAGAACCAGGCTGAACGGGAAGGAACCCACCACTGCTCCAATCCTGCTTGTGGTCTTATGTTCTTTGTGCAGGAGAGAGAGAAAAAGAAGAATTAGTCTAGATCACAGGTGTCAAACCCGCGACGTCACATCGTCATGTGAGGTATCATGACTTTTTCCCCCTTCGTTAAACCGGTGTGTGTGCGGCTAGTGTGTGACATATTCGGCCCGCGGGCTGTGAGTTTGACACTCCTGATCTAGATCAATTTTCACCAATCCAGTATTCTTCCAGTTTAGGAGCACTTATAACACTCCCGGTGTAGTGAGGTGGTTGGATAGTTGCCACAGTCCCCATTTGCTATTGGTGAGGGTGGGGCATCTGATAGGTGTTGCAATGGAGCACAACTGAAAGGTAAGATATTTGCTCAAGCCAATACAGAGAGAAATAGTAGGGATACAAATAAAATATAGGTCCTGTATATGGAAAACTTGAATTTCACTCCTTTAGACTTCACACAGTTGTGCTTTTTCTCTGTCTTGTTTGTCCTTCTCTTTCTAGCCTATCCTGTGTATTTGGTATATTCACTTGAGCAGGAAATACCCTTTTTGTTCAAATTAGTTCTTAAGATAAAATGAAAAATGTAACTCACCTATTCAACATCTTAGCCCACGCTGCATACCATCCTTTCTTCCTGTACTGTTGAGGCAGCTTAAGTAAAGTTTTAAATTTGCAGACTGATCTCTAGAAACCTAACTCTTTAAAATCATTATCTCCATGCCAGAAATATTTTCCCAGTTCAGTTTCTGCAGAAGAAGCTACACTGTACTTAGTTCAAGGCATATAAAAGTAAACTACCATTGACATACATTAAAGGGTAGAGGTGGGTAAAATAGCTAACTTAAATGAAGCTAATGTGGGGGGGGGATCTGTTTATGCAAGAATAGCAAAGGGTTGACAAAAGAGAAAAAAATAACAATAGTAATAATGGGGAAAAAAACATTTGTTCTAAAAGTTATGGGTTATAAAACTTTGGCATCCTTAAAAATAGGCTTTTATTTATGGCAGAAACAGGCAAATTTACCAATATCTTCCTAGGTAATTGCAGGCAACTGATAAGCATGTTGATTTCCAGAAGTTTAACAGTAGCAGTGGCCAATACAAATGTCAACGCACGTAAAATTAAACTGCAGAAATAAAGAAAACTCTGGGCAAACAAAAAAAGGCTTTTGGTATGAGAAGAATGTGAGCAATTTTCTGTTCTGGAACTCAGGGTGGATAATGTTTTCATTCTAAGGATATACCTTTTATAACCAGGTCAGGCTTATCTCAGGTTTCTCAGGAGAAAAACAATATACACACCCCAACTCAAAGTAGCTGTCGCAATTTTGAAATCTGTCCATTTCTGGTTTAATGCGTTGCTACTTGCAAACACCAGGGGGCCCCCACACACCCCTCTGGATGATGTCTCCCACAGCGGTTCCAGCAGCAGCCTTCAAAGCGCTCACCAGAACGACCTCTGTGGACCACACACCGTCAGCATACAGTAGCCAGGCACAGCTGGGAGCACATCTGTTCTCCCTTTGCCTTATGCAAACACACATGGCAGCGTGCAGTCTGTGCCTCTAACCCCCCTGGAGCCTTAAGCTTGGAGGAAATCAGTGCACCATGGCACAATTCAACCCACGGCCTTAAGACAGGATATCTTCTATCTTGCTAGGCATTCCAGACGGATGCTTATCCAATTCTTCTCTGTCTCTCCTCACACACACACACTCACACACACACACACCACACACACACACAAACACAAACACAAAGGCCCCGGTAACTCTTCTAAGCATCTTCTGAAATCTGAAATGTGTCAGCTTCAGCTAGGTTCTCCAAATGTCACTCGGCCACATCGTTTAGGCAGAATTAAAAGGAGGCCCTAATTCCTGCCTTACTTCTTCTTTTCTTTTAATAGTTCAGGAAATCTTGAGCTTCCCTTCCATGCAGAGATATGAGAAGCTCTTATTTCAGAAGCCTGGGGGGAGGTAATGGCAACACCAAGCTAGAAGGAGAAATTATCTGATTTGGCATTAAGCAGCTGTCTAATTTCAGTGGGAGATGTTATCTTTTGTGGCGAACCTCTTTTTTTTTTTTTTGCTGGGCCATGGCTCAAGGCTTGTGTGTGAAGGATCTTCATAGGTTCCTCCTTTAACCCCTAGTGCTCCTCCAGATATAGGTACCCTGTTTTCCCCAAAATAAGACATCCCCTGAAAATAAGCCCAATCGGGCTTTTGAGCACATGGCAATAAAGCCAAGCGCTTATTTCAGGGTTCAAAAAAATGTAAGACAGGGTCTTATTTTCGGGAAAACACGGTAGTCCTCAACTTATGGTTACAATCAGGACCAGAATTTCTGCTGTTAAGTAAGGTGGTTGTTAAGCAAGTCACGCCCAATTTTATGACCTGTTTTGCCACAGTTAAAAAAAAATAATTGCAATTGTTAAGTGAATCAGGTAGCTGTTAAGTAGATCTGACTTTCCCCATTGACTTTGCTTGTCAGAAGTTGGCTGGGAAGGACGCAAATGTGGATTACAGGACACTGTAAATGTTATAAATACATGCCGGTTGTCAAGGGTCCAGATTTTGATGATGTAACTGTGGGATACTACAATGATCGTAAGTTTGAGGACTGGTTGTAAGTCCCTCTTTTCAGTGCCATTGTAATTTCAAAATGTTGTTAAACGAATGTATGTAAGTTAAGGACTACCTGTAAAGTAGAGGAGAGGAAAGATCTGGTGAGTGTGTACACCATCTTGTAGGATACTCTTCCAAAAGACACTCACTGGGAACATATTGGAAGGTCCTCCTGGCACCTTCAAACATTTAATTAATCAGAATAGAGCTGGAAGGGACCTTGGTGGTCTTCTAGACCAACCTCCTACTCAAGCAGGAGACACTATACCCTTTCAGATAGGTGGCTCTCCAGTTTCTTCTTAAAAACCTCTAGTGGTGAAGCACCCACAACTTCTGAAGACAAGCTGTCCCACTGGTTAATTGTCCTCATTGTTAGGAAGTTTCTGTTTAATTCCAGGTTGCTTCTCTCCTTGATTAATTTCCATCCATTGTTTCTTCTGGTGCTTTGGAAAATAAGTTAACTCCCTCTTCTTTGTGGTAGCCCCTCAAATACTGCTATCATGTAGTCCTTCTTTTCTCTAGACTAGCTGTACCCAATTCCTACAATCATTCTTCATATGTTTTAGTCTCCAGGCTAGTAGTGGGTTCCTCCCGGTTCGGCCCGGTTCTCCTGAGCCGGAAGCAGTGACGATATGATGTCACTGAACCGGTTCTGCCCCCCACCCCACCCCCACCCACGCGTTATTTTTACTTTTTATTTGGCCCTACCTCCAATCTATTGCTGCCTCCTGAGTCCCAGCTTATGGCTAGAGGGAAAAAAACTGTTTAAACTCTAGTCGCAGGGCTTCAAAGAGCCGCCCTACAGCTGATCAGTGGTAAAAGAAAACAAATGGGTAGACCGGTGCCTGCAAAAATACATGAGTAGATCAGTGCTTGCAAAAATAAATGGGTAGACGAGTGCCTGCAAAAAATAAATTGGTAGATTGGTACAGCTCTGCAAGCAGTTAAAAGCCTGGTAGACCAGTACCTCTGCTAAATCCTAATTAATTGTCACATGACCATCAAGCCACGCCCACAAAATAAGCCACGCCCACAGAACCAGTAGTAAAAAAAATTAGAACCCATCCCTGCTCCATTCCCTTAATCACCTTAGTTGCTCTTTATATTCTATTATAACAATAGTGTTGTCTGATGGTTTGTAGTTCTTTAGATTGGACTAACAGGGATATCACTCCTATTTGTTCCTTATTTTTCAGACAGTCTTGCTAGATGTAGTACACTTTCTTCTTCTTCCAATCCTTTATATGCTACCTCAGTCCCACTGAATTCAGTGAGATGTACATAGCAGGGTGGTGCACATTTTGGAAATAATTTAGATGTCCTTCTGACCTCACACAAGCACAGCACTTCTCTGTTATTCATTAAAGCAGCCCCTTTTTCCCCCCCACAATCACACAATGGCTGATTGAGTTGTTTTCCGTGTTTTAGACTTGATTATGTTACATGTAGTTATGATCTAACCAGATTCATTATAGGAAAAGGGGTCAGTTACAGAATAAATAATAAACAAAGAAACATTTCCTTTTGAAAAACAACCCCTGCTCCACCCCGGTTTTGGGATTCTGCATGAAACAGAAAGCCAGTTTTGTTTTGAATCTGAAAAATGATTGCACGCTGGAAGTTCTGCCAAACTGTTTCCGATGATCTGGAGTTCAGCAGAAACAAAATCCATCCCACCAATATGGTTGGTTTGTTCTGAGTTGGGGCTGATTTAACAGGCTGACTAGGCCAGAGAAGGAGGCAGCGTCCCCTCTTCCTTCACATGGCCTTTTTGCCAGCTTGCTCACTTTCCAAGCTTTCCGGGGTCTTCCCTTCATCCTCTTCTCATAGCTTTTTTTGAGGTCAATGCCTACTTCTGCTGGGTGCTGCTATTTTTATTTATTTACTTTTATTTATTCATTGAGTTATATCCTGCCTTTATTATTTTCGCAAACGACTCAAGATGGTGAACATATCCAACAGAACTTCCTCCTCCTGTTTTCCCCACAACAACCACCCTTTGAGAGAATGACTGGCCCAAAGTCACCCAGCTGGTTTTCATGGCTAAGGCAGGTCTTGAACTCACAATTTCCCACTTTGTAACACCAAACTGGCTCTCTGCTGTTGCTGCTGCTGCTGTCACCACCAGTTCTTCCCAGAAACAATGATGTTTTGATCAGTGGTGAAATCCAAATTTTTTCACTACCGGTTCTGTGGGCGTGGCTTGTTGGGAGTGGTATGGCTTGTTGGGCATGGCAGAAGGATATGCAAAATCTCCATTCCCATCCCACGGGAAGGATACTGCAAAATCCCCATTCCCACCCCACTCTGGGGCCAGGCAGTGATGGTATTTGCCGGTTCTCCAAACTACTCAAAATTTCCGCTACCGGTTCTCCAGAACCTGCTGGATTTCACCCTTGGTTTTGATCCCTATTGCTATTCACATAGGCAGGGGGAGGGGGGGAAACCAATAAAACTTGTCAAAAAAAAAAGTATTCACACAGGGAATGATTCATGTCAACTGTACAGAACATTTTACAGAACATACAGAAAAATTGATAGCCTGGTCACTGATACATGTGCAAATGTTGATGCACGAGGAAGAGTGAGACCTTCAAAATGAGATTCCACAAAGGGTTTGTTCAGAATTAGCACCTGAGGGGTGGGTGGGCAGTGAGGGAATGGGGTGAGAGAGAGAGAAAGAGAAAGAGAAAGAGAAAGAGAAAGGGAGAGTTGAAAAGCGAAGTTAAAAACACAACTGTAAATAGTTCTATTTCTGCACAGATATCTCACTGTTCCATGTCTTATGAATATATAATTAAACTATAGAATTCATTCACTAGGGATTGTAAGAATTCTGTCCTGTAACTGATAACTTTAATGAAAAATGTGATAAATCATACAAAATAATTCCACCAACATTTTTACTGGTGATAAAATCATCAGTACCAGTGGCTGAGGAAAAAACTCTTGTGGGTGGCCCTCATCTTCATTCCCGTCCTATGAATTTCGTAGTACTTCCATGCCTCTCCCCAAAATACTAGGAAAAACTCAACTGTTGGATAATCTTGCAAGATAATTCTCATGTTCTCTCTTATCATAAATTCAGGCAATGCCATACTCTAGTTTTAATATTTGCACCAGGTACCAGAGAGATCAGACCTCGAGCATTTCACATCATGTACTAATTCTCTGCTTGCTTCATCAATTGTCCTGTTAAGTGCCTGTAGTACAGTGGTTTAAAGCACCCTGTTATTAACATCTATTAACATCTGCTGCTTGCAATTACTGCAAGTTCGAATCCCACCAGGCTCAAGGTTGACTCAGCCTTCCATCCTTTCTAAGGTGGGTAAAATGAGGACCCAGATTGTGGGGGCAATAAGCTGACTTTGTATAAATATACAAAAGTATGAAGGCTATTGCTTAACGCACTGTAAGCCGCCCTGAGTCTCCGGAGAAGGGCGGCATATAAATCAAATAAAAAATAAAAAAAATAAAATAAAACAAGTTGGGTGAATGAGGACTCAGCAAGCCAGGCAGTGTGTGACAACAGCTCTTTATTTCAGGGTGAGAATCCAGCAACTGACCAGGGGAAACAGTTCCCTTTATATACCTTGCAGCTGTTGTGGTCAGCCAATCAGCTGATGGTCAGTTAATTCAAACTTCCCACCCAAACTTATATACATAACATGTCCCATCAGGCAGAAAATAGAAACAGGAATATTAATAAACAATAATTAAGTTACTTACTTAATTAACTAACTAAATTCTCCATTCCTGAAATCCAAGGCTTTTTTTCAAGCTGATGATAGCTCACTCCCTCCTATCTGCCCCATTCCATTTCTAATTAATCCCAATGTTGATAGATACCCAAACATCAAACATCCAAAATCAGACTGACTGTGTTAAAATCAGGCTGGCAGAGACACAAATAATTTCATGGAATGGCCTATACTGGGCCACAGGGCCATCAAGAGGATTATTAAGTGCTGAAACAAGACTAATATGCCCCGCCCATCGTGCATAGCTCGTAGCCCCTTCGCATGCCCCCCGCCACCCACGCAAGCATGGCAGAGACCCGAAGACCATTTCCACACAATTTAAGTGTGACACATCCACATGAACATTCAAATTCAATAAATTACATATATAGCAGTTCACTGAGTTTCAGATTAATAAAGGTTAGGTCAAACAAGGCTGCAAGGTGGTTTTGCTATACAAAGTATAGAGTATGAAGTATGTATCCAATATTGTTTGTTTGGTTTTTTTAAAATTGGTTTTGTAAAAAATTTTTAAACAATTTCTCCTTCATGGGCCCCCTTTGAGCCTCGATAAAGTTCTTGAAGTGAATGTTTGATACTTTTATTTGATCATCTGCTAAAGAAGTTCCCATTTTAAATCATTCTGTTGTTCCCACATGTACTCCTGAATGGACTGTGTGAGATGGCTTTCAGCAAATCATTATTTTTGATTCTCATTGTCCCATCTCTCACATAAATAATAATATTTTACATCTATTTTGTCATTTTATTATTGTCACCTAATAATCTTTCTTCTGTGACAGGCTGTATCGTACAGACGTAATCTGTAACGTAAGCCAAACACAGATCTGGCATCATTTTTTCCCCTAAGAAACACACCTCTTTTTTTCTTTTTGTTGGAAACTAATGGCAGATTAGTTTTGTCAAAATTGCTTGCTTATAAGGGATTTTAGAAATTAGTGAGATGGATTGTAAAGAGGATCACAAGCAGAATGAATCCACAGCACTTGTGGCATCTTCAAGCGCTATATAAACGGTAGACCTTAGATGCTGAAGAGGTGCATTCTTGAAAGCACAGGAAGTAGTAGTTCTGGTCTAAGGCACATTGATCAGGGTACCCGTGGAATTCTGTATCCAATTCTGGTTTCTATAGTACCTAACGAACTGGAGTGAGAAGAGTGAACACAATGGTGAGGGGCATCATAAATTTTATAAACAACAGGTAAAAGAACTAGGTATGTTTAGCCGAAACGCGACAAGGCTAAACAAGAAATGATAGCGGTTTCTAATTCTCTGCAGGATTTCCTAGGGAAAAGATTTCAGATCTATTCTCCATTGAGCCCAAAAAATAGAATAAGAACTAATAAGTGGAAGCTTTACAGAGAGTGATTCAAATTCGAAATCAGGATTGATTTCCTAACCATGGGAGCTATTTTCATGCCATCTCAGGACGTTTTCAAGCAAAGTTTGGACAGACATTGGCCTGAGATGGCATGGAAATTCTTGTCTTGGGCAGGGGGTTGAATTAGAAGATCTCCCAGCTGCCTTGCCACCCTGTAATTCTATAAATCTATGATAAGATGCTAGGCTCTAACTCACACCTGGCAGCTGGGCGCAGCCTCTCCTAGTGACTTGCCCTCCCCTTCCTCTTCCTTGGCTGAGGTTTTAGAGGCCTCCTCCAAAGTCAAGCTTGTGGTGGTGGGTGGCTCCACGAAGGCTGAACTGTGCCAAGTGTAACTTGCCACAGGCCGACTCTTCACAACGCCTTGGGCACCAGCCAGCCCTTTGATCTCCTGGAGTTTCAGTTTGGGGCTTTTTTGGTTTCTGGAAGTTTTTTTTTTTTCTTTTAACAAGAGGCCTTCAATTCATCTGCATCTTTCTGCCAGTACAAACACAGAAGAGGAGGGGTGGAAGAGGAGCAATTGCAACCCTGGCTAAGCTGCAAGGGGGACACGTGCAAATGGTTACACTGTTTATGAAAAGATTCCTAGCAATAGGATTCTCTGAGGAAGTGCCCTCTTGCTCATGACGGCATCCATTCCTTGTTTACTAGGCCATGGCATTGCGAAGGGATATGCTGAGCCAGCTCTGTCAATAGCAGCAAATAATGTGAGGAAGGGGACAGGGTATGGATACTGCAAAGACCCAGGCTTTGTCCAGCTTCGAGTTGTCTTTGGGAGGAGAGGGGAAGCTTACTTTTCTGCTGTATGTTGCTCGCAGAAGTGTAATGGCCGCCCACGAGTGGTTCTCATTCTCAGGGTTACTGCAAGCAGGTGTGCAAGTTGTGCATTGCACAAAGGCAACATAATACAGTGAGTGCCAAACGATGGGGATGGTATTAGTGCTGCATTGCAAGGTGCCAGGTTGGGGGAAGGGGCCTAGCCAGTTACTGCTCCGTGCTTCTGAACATGTGTTGTAGAACAGTGGTTCTCAACCTGCGATCCATGGATTCTTGGGGTGGGGGGCACGATGTCATCATAGGGGGTCTGCGAAGGCTTGAAGAAATGTTATGATTTAAATCTTGAGTTCAGTCTTGGTGGTCTGTGGCCACAAAAGGTACTCAAAGGGGCTCTGTGCAGTAGTGGCTTTCAATTTTGTTGCTACTGGTTTGCTTGCGGGCGAACATGTGCAGAGATGTCCGGGTGGGTGGGCGGAGCCTCCCACCGCTGCCGCTACTGATTCACCTGAGCCGAGGCGAACTGGTAGCAATCCACCACTGGCTCTGTGGTAAAGAAAAGGTTGAGAACCACTGCTATAGAAGAAAAAGTAGATTGAAGCATCTGGAAATTGTTGCTGCAACGTGTTGTGGCCCGCCAGCAGCCTGTGCAGCTGGTAGCTGATTCCGACAGCGAGAGGGCTGGTGTGGTGATTCGCCAGCAGCCTGTGCAGCTGGCACCCGAGTCAGACAATGAGGAGGCTGGAGAAGATTTGGTGTCAGAGGCGGGGATTCAGCCAGGGCCTTCAGAACCTCCAGAAGCTCCCATAAGTGAAGAAGAAGAGGAGGAGGAGCCTCTTCTCAATGCATGGGCGCGCAGAGCAGCCAAAAGGCAGGAATGGCTCCTCAGGAGGAGGTCTCCTCGAGAGTAAGGCTTGGGGCTAATTGGCCACTCCCCTAGCCTATTTAAGGAATGACAACAACTGAGGCAATTTGCAGAAAACAACTTCATTCATATTCCTTTGTGTATTGACTTCAGAAACGTCTGATCGGCTCTTGCTTCTCTCTTGTCATTTTTCCTGCAAATTGCTTCTGGGCATTCTGCCAACCACAGTAAGCTTACAGTTATCCGAAAGACTTTGCCTCAGAATTGAGTTATTATTCCTTGGACTCTTGTCGGCTGTTAATGAAGTTAAATTAACAGCCTTTGTTCAGAAAAGACTGATTTAAACTGTACTTGTGTTTGAACAACTACTAAGAAAGCTCATTAGTAGTCCTTAATTAGTAAACTAAGGTTTGCATGGACTTTGTGTGTGCTGCATTCTTTGTGGTCTGTAGCTGGGGCAGAACACAACATGACATAACAAAGGTGCCTTACAGGTGAGCAGCAGCCCTGCGTATTCTGTATGCAGTTAGTCTTTGAGTTATGACCACAATTGAGCCCAAAATTTATGTTGCTAAGTGAAACATTTGTTAAACGAGTTTGCCCTATTTTACGACTTTTCTTGCCAGAGTTGTTAAGTGAATCATTGCATTTGTTAAGTTTGTAAAAACACAGTTGTTAAGTGAATCTGGCTTCCCCATTGACTTTGCTTGTCAAAAGGTCGCATGACCCCAGGACATTGCAACCGTCATAAATGTGAACCATTTGCCAAATATCTGAATTTTGATCATGTGACCACAGGAAGACTGCATCAGTCATAAGTGTGAAAAGTGGTCATAAGTCACTTTTTTCAGTGCTGTTGTAACTTTAAACTGTCGCTAATGAGCTGTTGTAAGTCAAGGACTACCTGTATTTTTCTAAATAAATACTCATCCTATTCAATTTACTGTATACTACTGATCAGAACATCATAGGACGTGCTAGGGTGGATGGGTTTCTTGTGTGTATGTCCCATCCACTGTCTTCTTTCCCTGCTCTTTTCTTGAGATAGTAATAGTTGGAAGCATGCACACAACTGCTTTGTTCACTTTGCGCATGCAGCCTCTTTCTCTTTGATTTGGTTTTATTTGAACATTAGAAACAAAATTGACAATTATGGGAATCACAAGCCTACAAGCAGGAAGACTCCAATGTCCACTGGTGAATTCTGCTGATGCAATAGAATTGTACTCTCCCATGTGACCACAAAATCTTCTCCAAAGAGTTGAAAAACTCTTGAGTACATGAGCCCAAAACAAGAAGGGAGAATTGCTACTCCCCCAATGTGGTCAAAGGAGCCACAAGCAGAGAAAATGAGAATCCAGCACTTATGCCATGTTGTTTGTTTGCTTTCTTGTACATATTAGAATTCTAGCTAGTAAAATGGCCACTAAGAGAAGCAAAAAAGCCTTTATATATTAAACCATGAAATTCTAGCACTTAGACTTGTATACCGCTTTACAGTGCTTTATAGCCCTCTCTAAGCAGTTTACAAATGTCAGCTTATTGTTCCCAACAATCTAAGCCCTCATTTTACCAACTTTGGAAGGGTGAAAGGCTGAGTCAACCTTAAGCCAGTCAGGATTGAACTCCTGACAGTGGGCAGAGTCAGCCTGCATTACTGCATTCTAAGCACTGCGCCACCAGGGCTCTTAAGAAAAGAGGTTATACGTGTAGCGGACAGTTGATGTACTTTTCAAGAAAGTGGCTTTTTAAAATGGTTTATGCAGAAGTATGTGTATAAATCAGGGGTCTAGGGAGGGGGAAGAAAACAGAGGATGTGTATTGCTGCTCTTGTCAAAGCCACTCCCCCAACCCAAACAGCAACAGTAATTAGGCTTAATCAAACAACCCCAACTTTGGAAATGCTCCATTCTTGTGCTTAAGCAAATTGTCACTGTACAGAGGAAAGGGAAAAAAAAGATTAAAGATAATAAAGATGGTGCAGCCAAAGGATAATAATGTCAACTGGATTTCCTGTGAAATTACTATAATCAACTGTGCACATTCTGTTTATTAAAAGTCTCTCTGGAAACATTTTAAGATTATATATATCATATGTGTGTGTGTATTTGTGTGTGAGAGAAATTTATCATTTACATATGAATTGGGCGGGTTTCAAAACCCGTCGCTACCAGTTAGCTTGTGGGTGCATGACGCTTCTGCACATGCACAGAAGCGTCTGGGCGGAGCCTCCCGCTGCCGCTGCTGCCGCTACCGGTTCGCTCAATCCAGGGCGAACCGGTAGCAATCCACCACTGATATGAATGTTTAAATATATTTCCCCAATCAAGTTTCAGTAGGTTGGGACTGGGAAATATTTATATTTTGTGTAATCTGATGGCTAGCCATCATCAATTTTATGCAGATCTTCATATCATTTAAAATAATCTGCTAACATTCCCAATATATCATCAGTATTTGAGACCTGATTTTTGTTTGTTTGTTTCACTTTGGTTTATTTGAAACCGAAGCAAAACTGGTATTTCTTGACAATTCCAGATTTTTGCCCAGCTTGGGTGCAATTTGTGTTCTTATTGGCAAGATATTTTGCTTCACTTTCCCTCCTGCCTTTGAACTTCTGTGTTCAATTCTTGATGTAGGCGTGGTTCGGAAAGTATCCCCCTTTTCCCCCCATTCCAGTACAGGTAGTCCTCAACTTACGGCCACAATTTGGACCAGAATTCCCATTGGTAAGCAAGGTGATTGTTAAGTGAATCACATGCACTTTACAACCTTTTTTTTTGTCATGGTTATTAAGTTGTTAAGTGAATCATCTGGTCATTAAGCAAATTCAGTTTCTAACCATTGACTTTGCTTGTCAGTAACTGGCTAGAAATGTCACAAATGGCACTCAGATGTACCTGAGATACTGCAACCATATTGAATACAAGTAGTCCTCAACTTATGTCCACAATGGAGCCCAACATTTCTGTTACGTGAGACATTTGTTAAGTGAGTTTTGCCCCATTTTATGACCTTTCTTGCCAGAGTTGTTAAGCAAATCACTGCAGTTGATAACTGCAATTAGTAACCCGGCTGGTCAGTGAATTTGGTTTCCCCATTGATTTTGCATGTCAGAAGATCGCAAAAGGGGATCACATGACCTTGGGACAAAGCAACAGTCATAAGTATGAACTGGGTGCCAAGCATCTGAATTTTATTCACATGACCATTGGGATGCTGCAAAGGTCATAACAGTGAAAAACAGTCATAAATCACTTGTTTGAGATGGTATAGGACAGTGATGGCGAACCTATGGCACGGGTGCCACAGGTGGCACGTAGAGCCATATTGGTGGGCACGCGAGCTCAGCTTTGGCACGCATGCGTGCACCAGCCAGCTGATTTTCAGGCTTTCTGGGCCCACCAGAAGTCAGGAAACACACTGTTTCCGGCCTCTGGAGGGCCTCTGGGGGGTGGGGAAGGCCGTTTTTGCCCTCCCCAGGCTCCTAGAAAGGCTCTGGAGCCTGGGGAGAGCAAAAAACGGGCCTACTGGGCCCACCATGCCATCATGTGCCAAAAACAGGGGGAGCACGGGGGGGGGGCAGGGAGCATAGAATTATGGATGTGGGCACGCGTGCATGTGACCCCACCATGCTTCCCCCGCTTTTGGCACGTGATGGCAAAAAGGTTAGCCATCACTGGTATAGGATATAGATTCTATTCTATTCTATTCTATTCTATTCTATTCTATTCTATTCTAT